>MU780567.1:17160-32992 GCA_026770625.1 Nicotiana glauca | reverse complement strand
CCCCGCCCCAAAACCCAAACCCTCCCACGATACAATCAATAGAGTTTAATCCATTATATCTGGTCAGTTATCATATCAGGTAAATCTAGTACCATTTGTCTTAGAAATTTACATATCAAAAATATTTTATAAATGAGACAAATATTTTTTACGCCAATATAAAGAACTTACTTTCAAATAATAGGCACAACAACGTTCATGATCCTCCAGTAGAACAATATATACTGATTATAGTTACACAACTTTTTCTTTAAAATTTACATATTTATATCAAATTCGTATTGCCACAAAATAATAATAGGTGTAGTGAATAGTGATACTTTGGGATTCTTGATTTTAAATTTTAGATCAACATGCGTTTCTTACAAGAGCGGCTCAATCACATGCATGAACTAAAGCAAAAGTTTAAGAGTGAAAAATTTTCATATTGTCATGAAAAAAGTTAGGGAATGACAAGTGGTCCTGACCTAGGTCATTTTTTTAAGTATTTTCTTTTCTAATTCATTGGTTTCTCGTACCGAAAGGCTTAAAAAGGTGTGAAAGATAAGGTATATATCCCTATTTGACTTATCCCTAATTTTCTTGACTCTTTGAAAAAAGTAGTAGTAGTAGTTAAAAGCCTATATTTTTCTTTCTTTTTTAGTGTTACAAATATCTGTATAGAACCTAAGCTTTGATATTCTTTATCAAGACAAAAGGAATGGGCATCAATGCTTGCTCCAATAGGGAAGCTTTCTATTTTTTGTGTCATTTTTTTTCTGTTTCTGACTAAACATTTTGTGTTTTATGTTGGACTTTAAGCCATTGGCCTTTAAAGACTAGAAGTATGAATTGGGAATTGGTGGAAAATAAAATGGAGGGAAATGAAAATTTGAAAAATTTGAATCAAGTGAGCTTTGTCAAATGAACTTTGTCCCTCATTGGTGAGGGACAACTACATTTGTGTGTATATATATAGGATCACTTCTTAGAGCTCTTAAAAGGAGTTGAAGAGAATGAACCCTCGTTCCGTCGTCGTCGCTCCTCGGCTCGACTCGGCTTCGGCTTTGGATTTGAATTTGGATTTATCAAATGATCGATCGATAAGATTATTTTTTGGACAAAATTTATTTAATTAATAATTTAATATTCCCTCCGTTCCAGTTTATGTGAACCTATTTCCTTTTTGGTCCGTTCCAAAAAGAATGAACCCTTTCTAAATTTGGAAACAATTTAGCTTAAATTTACAATTCTGCCCTTAATAAGAAGCTTTTATAACCACACAAATTCTCTGGGCCCCTTTTTAACTTGTTTAGAACCACATATTCCAAAAGTCTTCATTTTTACTTAAACTCTGTGCCCAGTCAAACAGGTTCACATAAATTGGAACGGAGGGAGTAATTAATTAAATGCCAGTCATTTCATTAACGGAATTAAGCCTTTGCTGAACGTTGCTTAACAGAATTAAGCCAAGCCTTTGCTGAACGTTGCTTAACGGAATTTTCCCTCCTGAACAGACATCACACCTCTTCCGATAATTGCCTATAAATTCTGCGGCATGGCTTCTTTTTCCATTCACTGAAAAATTACATAACTTCTTTCCTTCCGAAAAATTCTACATTTTATTCCGCAAAATCTCTTCTAAATTCGTATGTGTGATTTTGCTCCATTCTTTGAGTTCGTTGGTATCCTGCAGTTTGTATTGCCACTGTTGCAGGAAGGTTTATTCCATTTCATCTTGGGAGGATTTAATCCATTACCTTGGCAACGTGTGAGTAGATTAATATTCCTTAAGGGCGCACAAGAAAATTGTGGATTCGTAATATTTCTTATAGTTTATAGTTGTTCCAGTTTTTCTTCTAACAGTCTTTCTAATTTTGTGTTTTAACATAGTAGCGACAACAAGCTTAAGGAATTTTTAATCTAACGTTTCTGTGTTGAAATATATATTAAACTGCTATCTATATTTTGTATACTGGTTTGGAGACTAAAGACTTCATGCTTTCTACTCTGATAATTGTTCTTTCCGGTTTAAAGTATATCAAAACTTTACCAGAATAATAAACGTACGGGTTTGAAGTATATAAAAACTTCATCATTGTTACGTGTTGTATGTTTGGTTTGGTATTCAGTTTGAAGATATCAAAACTTCGCTGATTTAACAAAGTTCTATTTTATTTCCAACTCTACAGAAACATGACGAATGAAAACCAAACTAATGGAAATGTTGTGAGAATGGGTGCTACTGTTACGAATATTGCTGCCTCGTCAAGCCGTTCAACTCCTTCTCATGCTATGGCACCAGCAGAAAAACCCGAAAAGTTTTCCGGTATCGACTTCAAATGTTGGCAAATGAAGATGCTCTTCTATCTTACTATGTTGAGTTTGCAACGATTCATCAAGGAGGATCCTCCGGTCCTGGCTGAAGATACTCCAGATGACGAACGATTTGTTGTAACTGAAGCATGGAAACATTCTGATTTCTTGTGCAAAAACTACATTTTGAGTTGTTTGGAATATAGCTTGTGCAATGTCTATAGTGTCATGAAAACTTCAAAAGCGTTATGGAATGCGCTTGAGAAAAAGTACAAGACTGAGGATGCCAGACTTAAGAATTTCATGGCTGCAAGGTTTTTGGATTTCAAGATGATTGACACTAGGTCGGTCATAACTCAAGTCCAAGAATTACAAGTCATTGTGCATGACCTCCTTGCTGAAGGTATGACCCGAGTCGATAATTTTATTAATAAGATTTATCTTGTTATTAATTATGAATTTATTATTGAAGGTATGGTCATAAATGAGGCCTTTCAAGTTGCATCTTTCATTGAGAAGTTATCTCCGTTGTGGAAGAAATTTAAGAACTATCTAAAACACAAGCGGAAGGAGATGACACTTGAAGACTTAATTGTTCATTTGAGGATAGAAGAAGACAACAAAAATGCTGAAAAGAAGTCACGTGGAAACTCGACAATAATAAGGTCTAACATTGTTGAGGAGGCGCCACAAAATAAGAAGAGAAAGAAGGCTTCTGGACCAAAGAATTACCCAAGCAAGAAAAAGTTCAAGGGTAATTGCCACAACTATGAAAAATCTAGGCATAAGACCGTGGATTGTCGTGCACCAAAGAATGATAAGAAGAAGAAGAATCAAGCTAACATGGTTGAAAATGCTGAAGAAATGAAGGGCTTGTGTGTCATGTTGTCTGAATGCAACTTGGTAGGAAATCCTAAAGAATGGTGGATTGATTCTGGGGCCATCCGCCATGTTTGTGCTAACAATGAGTTATTTTCTTCTTATGCCCCCGCAGGACCCGACGAGACAATTTTCATGGAAAATTCGTCTACAGCCAAAATTGAAGGAGTTAGCAAGATTGCATTGAAGATGACGTCGGGAAAAATTGTGACTCTAAACCAAGTTCTCCGTGTTCCAAAAATTCGCAAGAATCTTGTGTCTACCTCACTTCTTGTCAAGAATGGATTCAAATGTATTTTTGTTTCTAATAGTGTTTTACTAAGTAAGAATGATGTGTATGTAGGAAAAGGTTACCTGAATGAGGGCCTTTTTAAGCTAAATGTAATAATAATTCCTATCAATAAAGTTAATGCTTTTTCTTACTTACTTGAGTCAAACACTTTATGGCATGCATGCTTAGGTCACATCAACTTCAAAACATTGTGGAAAATGATAAATTTAGAAGTATTGCCAAAAATCGATTGCATTAATTCCAAATGTCAAATATGTCTGAAATAAAACTATGCTAAGCATCCTTATAAGTCCGTTGAAAGGAATTCAAGTCCTTTAGACTTAATTCACACAGATATTTGCGACATGAAGTCAACACCATCTCGCGGTGGGAAAAAGTATTTTATTACTTTTATTGACGATAGCACGAGATACTGCTATGTTTATTTACTTAATAGTAAAGATGAGGCAATTGATACTTTCAAGCAATACAAGAGTGAAGTTGAAACGCAACTAAACAAAAAGATCAAAATGATAAGAAGTGATAGGGGTGGCGAATATGAATCTCCTTTTGAAGAAATATGTTTGGAAAATGGCATTATTCACCAAACAAATGCCCCTTACTCCCCACAATCTAATGAAATTGCGGAGAGAAAGAATCGAACGATGAAAGAGATGATGAATGCATTGTTGATAAGTTCTGGTTTACCACAGACTTTTGGGGGGAAGCTATACTTACAGCTAACTGAATAATCAACCGTGTACCTCGTATTAAAACACAGTCCATTCCTTATGAAAAATGGAAAGGAAGGAAGCTTCAAAATGTGGGGGTGTTTAGCTAAGTTACAAGTTCCTAAACCTAAAAGGGTTAAGATAGGTCCAAAAATGGTTGATTGTGTATTTATTAGATATGTAACCAATAACAAGGAATATCGTTTTCTGGTTCATAAATCAGAAAATCCTGAGATTCACGTTAATACGATAATAGAATCAGATAATGCTGAATTCTTTGAAACTATTTATCCGTATAAAAAGGAAAGTGAATTGACCTACCAAAAGTCAAAACGACCTCGGGAGGAAATAATAGATGGTATGCCTAATGAGGAAAATCCGAGAAGAAGTAAACGTCAATGGATATCTACTTCGTTTGGTCCAGATTTTCTGACTTTCTTGCTAGAAAATAAGCCTCGTACCTTCAAGGAAGCAATTTCTTCCTCAGAAGCACAATATTAGAAAGAAGCTGTCAATAGTGAAATAGAATCCATATTGAGCAACCATACTTGGGAATTGATTGATCTTCCTCCAGGTAACAAAATATTATTTTCTAAATGGATTTTCAAGAAGAAAATGAAAGACGATGGTACTAATGACAAATACAAGGCAAGACTTGTTGTCAAAGGATTTAGACAGCGAGAAGGTCTTGACTATTTTGACACATACTTCGCAGGCAGTTTGAGCGCCTCCAGCAGGGCTTCATGACAGTTACACAGTATGAGACTCGATTTGTTGACTTGGCACGCCATGCGATTTTGATACTCCCCACAGAGCGAGAGAGGGTACGGAGATTTGTTAATGGACTGATCCAGCCGATCCGTCTCCAGATGGCTATGGGAGTTGGTAGTGATATTTCCTTTCAGGAGGTGGCCAATGCGGCCCGCAGAGTTGAGATGGACCTCTCATGGGGAGGTGGTCAGATGTCGGATAAGAGGCCTTGTCATTCTGGTAGGTTCAGTGGTACCTCGTTTGGAAGTGGGGATTCCTATAGTATAGGTCATTCACCGAGTCCCTTTCAGTTAGCGCTCCAGGTTTCTCATGGTACTCCAGGCAGTGGTGGTTCTCAGCAGTACTATTTAGATCAGCAGCCTATCAGTGCACCCCCACTTCAGAGCTTCAGGGGAGGACATTCAGGTCGATAGGGCCAGCAGTCGCAACAGCCAAGGTCTTGTTATGGTTGTGGTGACCCCGATCACATTATCAGGTTTTGCCCTCGAGCCTCGGGCAGCTCTCGGCAGTAGGGTCCTCGCCCCATGATTCAGGTAGCAGGGGATCCACAGCTTGCCCAGCCGGCTAGAGGTGGGGGGTAGGGATCATAGAGGTAGAGGTAGGGACTGTAGAGGTGGAGCTCGGACCGGCAGAGATAGAGGTCAGCCAGTAGCCGATTATCCTAGAAATATGGTTCAGGGAGGTGGGGCCCAGACCTGGTGTTATGCTTTGCCAGCCAGGCCAGAAGTTGAGTCTTCAGATGATGTTAATACAGGTACTATTCTGGTCTGTGATAGGGATGCTTCAGTGCTATTTGACCCTGGGTCTACGTATTCATATGTGTCGTCTTATTTTGCACCCTACTTGGCTATACCTAGTGATGCTTTGGGTATCCCTGTTTATGTATCTATACCGGTGGGTGATTCTATAGTGGTCGATCGAGTCCATCGTTCCTATGTGGTAGTGTTTGAGGGTCTTGAGACCCGTGTTGATTTATTACTTTTAGACATGGTGGATTTCGATGTTATATTAGGAATGGATTGGTTGTCCCCGTATCATGCTATCTTGGATTGTCACGCCATGTCCGTGACCTTGGCTTTGCCAAATTGGCCCTGATTGGAGTGGAGAGGGACCCCAGGTCAGGCCACCTGCAGTGTTATTTCATATGTTAAGGCTCAACACATGGTCGAGAAGGGGTGTTTAGCTTATTTGGCATATGTTCGTGATTCCAGCATAGAGGTTCCTTCTGTTGACTCAATTCCTATTATTCGAGAGTTCCCCGACGTTTTTCCTTCAGACCTATCGGGTATGCCACCCGACAGGGATATTGATTTCTGTATTGATCTAGCCTCAGGCACGCAGCCCATTTCTATTCCGCTGTATCGTATGGCCCCATAAGAGCTGAAGAAGTTAAAGGACCAGTTACAAGACTTGCTAGAGAAGGGTTTTATCAGGCCTAGTGTTTCTCCTTGGGGTGCGCCGGTGTTATTCGTGAAGAAAAAGGATGGGTCGATGAGGATGTGCATTGATTACCGGCAATTGAACAAGGTGACGATAAAGAACAAGTATCCACTGTCGAGGATTGATGATTTGTTTGACCAGCTTCAGGGTGCGAAGGTGTTTTCAAAGATAGACTTGAGATCTGGCTATCATCAGCTGAGGATTAGGGCGTCTAATGTCCCTAAGACGGCATTTCGCACTCGGTATGGGCATTATGAATTTTTAGTCATGTCATTCGGGTTGACCAATGCTCCAGCAGCATTTATGGAGTTGATGAACCGAGTATTCAGACCTTATCTAGACTTGTTCGTGATAGTATTTATTGATGATATTCTGGTGTACTCCCGCAGCCAGGAGGAGCACGAGCAGCACCTCAGAGTGGATCTTCAGACTCTGAAGGATAGTCAGTTGTATGCTACGTTCTCGAAGTGCGAGTTCTGCTTGAGTTCGGTTGACATTTCTGGGTCATGTTGTATCAGCAGAGGGTATTTAGGTGGACCCGAAGAAGATTGAGGCAGTCAAGAATTGGCCTCGACCAGCTTCACCAACTGAGATTCAGAGTTTCTTGGGGTTAGCAGGTTATTACCGTCGGTTCGTGGAGGGGTTTTCATCTATAGCAGCCCCGATGACCAGATTGACCCAGAAGGGTGCCCAGTTCAGGTGGTCAGACGAGTGTAAGGAGTGCTTTCAGAAGCTCAAGACAGCTCTGACTACGGCACCGACATTGGTTTTGCCCACAGGTTCAGGGCCTTATACAGTTTATTGTGATGCTTCTCGTATTGGGCTTGGTTCAGTATTGATGCAGGATGGCAGATTCATAGCTTATGCTTTGAGGCAATTGAACATCCACGAGAAGAATTATCCGATCCATGATTTAGAGTTGCAGCCACTGTTCATGCTTTGAAGATTTGGAGGCGTTATCTATATGGTGTGACATGTGAGGTGTACACGGATCACAAGAGCCTTCAGTACTTGTTCAAGCAAAAGGAGTTGAATTTGAGGCAGAGGAGGTGGTTGGAGTTGTTGAAAGATTATGAAGTTACTATTTTGTACCACCCAGGGAGAGCCAATGTGGTGGTCGATGCATTGAGTAGGAAGTCTGCCAGCATGGGTAGTCTTGCTTATGTTCCGGTCAGCAAGAGACCGCTTGCTTTGGATATTCAGGCTTTGGCCAATCGGCTTGTGAGGTTGGACATTTCTGAGCCTAGCAGAGTGTTAGCTTGCACGGTCGCTCGATCTTCATTATTGGAGCGTATCCCTGATCGACAGTTTGATGATCCCCATTTGTGTGTCCTGAGAGATACGGTGCAGCGTGGAGGTGCCACGAAGGTGAATTTAGATGATGATGGTGTTTTGAGATTGCAGGGGCGAGTTTGTGTGCCCAATGTTGATGGGATTTGAGAGTTGATCTTAGCGGAGGCCCATAGTTCACGGTATTCTATTCACCCGGGCACCGCGAAGATGTGCTAGGACTTGCGGCAGCATTATTGGTGGCTTAGGATGAAGAAAGATATTGTTGCATATGTGGCTAGGTGTTTGAATTGTCAGCAGGTCAANAGAGGCCTGGTGGTTTATTTCAGAGGATTGAGCTTCCCGAGTGGAAGTGGGAGAGGATTACCATGGATTTCGTTACTGGACTTCCGGTGACTCGGAAGAAGTTTGATGCTATTTGGGTCATTGTTGATAGGCTGACTAAGTCAGCACATTTTATTCCTGTTGCAGCCACTTATACATCGGAGAGGTTAGCTGAGATCTACATCCGAGTGATTGTTCGCCTTCATGGGGTGCCGGCATCTATCTTTTCGAACAGGGGTACGCAGTTTAACTCGCGCTTTTGGAGAGCAGTTTAGCAGGAGTTATGCACCCAGGTTCAGTTGAGCACAGCATTCATCCTCAGACGGACGGTCAATCCGAGAGGATTATTCAGATATTGGAGGATGTGCTCCGAGCCTGTGTCATTGATTTTGGAGGTTCGTGGGACCAGTTTTTGCCTTTAGCAGAGTTTGCCTACAACAACAGCTACCAGTCCAGTATTCAGATGGCTCCTTATGAGGCGTTGTATGGTAGGCGATGTCGGTCTCCATTCGGATGGTTTGAGCCGGGAGAGGCTCGGTTATTGGGTACAGATTTTGTCCAGGAGGCCTTGGAAAAGGTCAAGATCATTCAGGACAGGCTTTGTTCGGCTCAGTCGCGGCAAAAGAGTTATGCGGATCGCAAGGTTCGAAATGTATCTTTCATGGTTGGTGAGCGAGTATTGCTCCGTGTATTGCCTATGAAGGGCTTGATGAGATTTGGGAAGAAGGGCAAGCTTAGCCCTAGGTTCATTGGCCCGTTTGAGATTCTTGATCGTGTGGGAGAGGTGGCTTACAGACTTGCCTTGCCACCTAGCTTGTCAGCTGTGCATCCACTACTTCACGTGTCTATGCTTCAGAGGTAACACGACGATCCTACCCACGTGTTCGATTTCAGCACTGTCCAGTTGGACAAGGATCTGTCCTACGAGGAGGAGCCGGTAGTTATTCTAGACTGGTAGGTTCGACAGTTGAGGTCGAAGAGTTTTCCTTCAGTGCGTGTCCAGTGGAGAGGTCAGCCTCCTGAGGCATCGACCTGAGAGTCCGAGTCCGATATGTGGAGCCGTTACCCTCATTTGTTTCCTGACTCAGGTACTTCTTTCTTTTATCCGTTCGAGGATGAACGGTTGTTTTAGAGGTGGAGAATGTGACGACCCAAAGGGTTATCACCAAATTTCTTCCTTATGCCGCGCTTCTGAGGCCTTTAAAATCTCACTTGTAGTTGCCTCGATTTACGTGCGCAATCCAGACGCGTAGCCGGAAAACTTTTATGTTGAAATATGTGAAATCTATAAAAAATTTAAAGAATTTTGATATTAATATGATAAAAGTTGACTTCGGTCAACATTTCTGGTAAACGGACCCGGACCCGGATCCGGACCCGTGATTTGACGGTCTCGGAAGGTCTGTAGAAAAATATGGGACTCGGGCATGTTCCCGGAGTCGAAATATGAGGTCTAGAACCCGAGCAAAAGAATTTTTTTTGTTAAATTATTTTTCTGAAATTGTTAAGAAAAATGGAAATGAAAATTGATTAAAAGACTATGGTATCGGGCTCGTATTTTGGTTCCGACGCCCGGTACAAGTCTTATATGTTGTTTAAGCGCTTTCTGTGAAGTTTGGTCGAAATCGAACATCATTTGACGTGTTTCGGACTATGAGTTCCAAGTTTGAAAGTTTATGAAGTTTAGAAGAAAAATCATGAGTTTTGAGGCTTGATTCAATGATTTTGATGTTATTTTGGCGGTTTGATCGCTCGGGTAAGTTTGTAGGGTGTTATTGAGTTAGTATGTGCGTTTGGTTAGGGGGCCCGAGGGCTCGGGAGTGAATTGGAGGTGGTTCGGGGTGTTTTTACACTTAGGAAAGGATCAGATTTTTGCTGCATTTTTACACAGACAATTAGTTCTTCGCGAACGCGGCCACAGGCTCGTATTCGCAGTGCTTTGATGTTCCCCTCCTTCGCGTTCGCGTCATCCCTATCGCGATCGCGTAAGCCAAGTTCAAGGCCCCAGAGGTTCCTTCTTCGCGTTCGCATCCTTTATCTCGCGAACGCGTAAGTTAACCAATCTACTCAACGCGTTCGCGTGGGTCTACCCGTGTTTGCGTAGTTACAAACCCCCCTTCACCGCGTTCGCAATTCCCCTATTGCGTTCGCGTATAACAGCCCCTGGACCCCCAGCATTTTCTTCTACGCGTTCGCATTCCCTTTCACGCATTCGCGTTCCCTTTAATGCATTCGCGATGTATTGCCCAATTTACCCTTCGCGAACGCGGCTCATTTCCCGCGAACGCGAAGGGCAATTTTGCCCAGCAAATTTTTAAGTCAAAAACAGAACCAGTGACGGGAAAAACATAACCCTTCACGAGCTCTTCCTTCTCCAAAGTCCTAGGGCGAATTGTAGAGCACTTCATCATCAAAACTTCTTGGCTAAGCATTGTTTAACTTGTTTTCTTCAACTTCCTTCATTGACTACTGAAATCCTAGACCTAAATCATGAAATCAAGGTAGAAATTAGGGGTTTTGGGTAGATTTAGGGTTTTGGGAATTTTGGGTGATTCAACCTCAATTTGGGGTCGGATCTTAAAATAAATTATATATTTGAACTCGTGGGGTTATGGGTGACTAGGTTTTGGTCCGAGCCTCGTGTTTGGACCATGTGGGCTCGGTGTCGAATTTTGGTATTTTTGGAAGAATGCTAGAAAACTCATTTTTAGGTTATGGGATTATGTTGTCGAGCCTTTATTGATGCTATTAAATTAATTATGCCTACATATCATTATTTCAAAGTCGGATTGTAGAGGAAAGGCGGTAATTGAGGATTCATTGCTATTCTTTGGACCGAGGTAAGTGTTTGATCTAACTTTGGCTTGAGGGAATAGGATAGGAGTATTATTTATTGTTATTTGCTAAATGATCGAGTACGGTGTATAGGTATGGTGACGAGTATCTATACACCGGTGTCTAGTATGACCGTGGGTCTTTGTTGGTACTTGTTTTGGTGTACTTTGGGACTCTCCCAAGCTAATTAATGATTTTTCTACATCATGTGAAAAGTTTGAGGATTAATTATGAATTGTGAATTCTTTGGAGCTGGATCAAACGATAAAATACTATCGAGTAAGAAATGAAAGAATTGAAAAAAGATGTGATTATCTCCCTTGCCGGGATGTGTAGGTTGTTGTTATTGCTCCATTGCCGGGATTTGGATGTTTAATTGTGTTCTTCCCTTGTCGGGAAATTTCTTGTTATTATTTATTTCCCTCGCCCGTTTGGTTGTGATTGATGTTGGGTGAGGAAGAGTGATTATAGACGAAGGGACATTCCGTGCCATTGTTGATTATATTATGCACGAAGGGTCATTCCGTGCCATTGTTTGATTATATCCGCACGATGGGACATTCCATGCTATTGTTGATTATATTATACATGAAGGGTTATTCCGTGCCATTGTTGATTATATTTGCACGAAGTATCATTCCGTGCCATGAAATGAGAGTTATGTGAGGAAAGCACGAAGGGTGATGTCGTGCATTTTTATTTGATTGCTTTGGGTGAGGACGAGAGTAAAAGCACGAAGGTTGATGCCGTGTAACTGTGGGATTTCTTGTTTCTGTTAATTAATGTTGTGCCCTGTTTCCTATTTAAGTTGATGACCTTTATGTCCGGATTGTACTCCCCCATAGCATGCTCCCCTCCTTTTTAACTGGTTAGTTTTGGTATTCTTTCCTTTTATTGCACATATATATAAAGAACTGTACAAGTTGATTGGTAGTCCTGTCTAGTCTCGTCACTACCTCACCGGGGTTAGGCCAGTTACTTACTAGCACATGGGATCGGTTGTACTGATGCTACACTTTTGTGTTTTTTGCACAGATCACGGTATCGGAGCAGATTTTGGGCCACAGTAGTAGCACATTGAGTGGGAGCTGACTTCAGTCCAGGGACTTACGAGGTAGCCTAGCTGGCGTTCGCAGGCCGAAGTCCCTATCTATATTTCTGTTTGTTTTCATTGTACCGATACAGACATTATGTATTCTTTTTATTCGGACTTGTTTGTAGCACTCTTTAGAGGTTCGTGAGATAGCGACTCCGGTTCTTGGGTAGTAAATATTTAACTTCCGCATTGTTGGTTTCCAATTAGCTTATGTTTTAAAAGACTTCCGCTTTATTTAAAGGTTTTATTTTTGTTATTACTGTTGTGTTGTTATCCAAAAAGGTTTTAATGCTTGGCTTGCCTAGCTCCGACAGTAGGCGCCATCACGACTCCCGATGGTGGGAAAAATGGGTCGTGACAAGTTTGTATCAGAGCTCTAGGTTGCATAGGTCTCGCTACTTACGGACAAACTTGGTAGAGTCTGAGGGATCGGTACAGAGACGTCTGTATTTATCCCCAGAGGCTACGGAGTTAGGAAAAGTTTCACTTTTGTTCTTTCTTGTCGTGCGATTCTATTTCTTAAATACTGATTGTCTTTCTACTCTGTTCTTTCGCAGATGGCAAGAACACGTGCTTCCTCTTCTACCGCGCAGCAGCCCGAGCACCCAGCAGCAGCTCCTGCGAGGGGCAGAGGCCGAGGCATGCCAGAGGCCGAGGCAGGGCAGAGCTCAGCCCCCGGCAGCAGTCCCAGAGGTGGAGCCTCATATTGACTATGATGAGGAGGTTCCAGCCCCAGCAGCTCCAGTGGGCCCAGCTCATGTCCCAGGAGGGTCATGGTCACCCAAGATCTTCAGGATGCTCTAGTCAGATTGGCAGGCTTTATGGAAAGTGTCACTAGAGCAGGTTTGCTGCCAGTTGCACCAGCCACTTCTCAGGCTGGAGGAGGGGTTCAGACTCCTGCTACACGTACTCCAGAGCAGGTAGCTCCCCAGGCTCATGTCCTAGTGGTTCAGCCAGCTGTGGCAGCTCAGCCAGGTATTTTTGCCCAGGTTGGCGATAGAGCGGCTATGTTTTCGGACGCCTTATGGAAACTTGATCGATTCTCCAAGCTCTTTACCACCACCTTCAGTGGTGCTTCATCAGAGGATCTACAGGATTTCTTGTTCAGCTGTCACGAGATCCTTAGGACCATGGGTATAGTGGAGACCAATGGGGTTGATTTTGCCACTTACCGGCTTGCAGGATCCGCCAAGACTTGGTGGAGGGATTTTTGCCTATCTAGACCAGCAGGGTCTCCAGCTTTGACATGGGATCAGTTCGCGGAGTTGTTTTTTGAGAAGTTTCTCCCAGTTACTCAACGGGAGGCACTTCGCAGGCAGTTTGAGCGCCTCCAGCAGGGCTCGATGATAGTTACACAGTATGAGACTCGATTTGTTGACTTGGAATGCCATGCAATTTTGATACTCCCCACAGAGCGAGAGAGGGTCCGGAGATTTATTGATGGACTGATCCAGCCGATCCGTTTCCAGATGGCTATGGGAGTTGGTGGTGATATTTCCTTTCAGGAGGCAGCCAATGCAGCCCTGCAGAGTTGAGATGGCCCTCTCACGTAGAGGTGGTCGGATGTTGGATAAGAGGCCTCGTCATTCTAGTAGGTTCAGTGGTACCTCATCTGGAGGTAGGGATACCTATGGTATAGGTCATTCACCGAGGCCCTTTCAATCAGTGCTCCAAGTTTCTCATGGTACTCCAGGCAGTGGTGGTTCTCAGCAGTACTATTCAGATCAGCAGCCTATCAGTGCACCCCACTTCAGAGCTTTAGGAGAGGACATTCAGGTCGACAGGACCTGCAGTCGCAGCAGCCGAGGTCTTGTTATGGTTGTGGTGACCCCGGTCAAATTGTCAGGTTTTGCCCTCGAGCCTCGGGCAGCTCTCAACAGCAGGGTCCTCGCCCCATGATTCAGGCAGTAGGTGATCCACAGCTCACCCAGCCAGCTAGAGGCGGGGGTAGGGATCATAGAGGTGGAGGTAGGGACCGTAGAGGTGGATCTCGGACCAGCAGAGGTAGAGGTCAGCCAGTAGCCGATCGTCCTAGAGACATGGTTCAGAGAGGTAGGGCCCAACCCCGGTGTTATGCTTTGCCATCTAGGCCAGAGGCTGAATCTTCAGATGCTATTATTACAGGTACTATTCTGGTCTGTGATAGGGATGCTTCAGTGCTATATGACCCTGGGTCTACGTATTCATATGTGTCATCTTATTTTGCACCCTACTTGGCTATGCCTAGTGATGCTTTGGGTATCCCTATTTATGTATCAACACCGGTGGGTGATTCTATAGTGGTCAATCGAGTTCATCATTCCTGTGTGGTAGTGTTTGAGGATCTTGAGACCCGTGTTGATTTATTACTTTTAGACATGGTGGATTTTGATGTTATATTAGGGATGGATTGGTTATCCCCGTATCATGCTATCTTGGATTGTCACGCCAAGTGACCTTGGCTTTGCCAGATTTGCCACGATTGGAGTGGAGAGGGACCCCAGGTCAGGCCACCCACAGTGTTATTTCATATGTTAAGGTTCGACGCATGGTCGAGAAAGGGTGTTTAGCTTGTTTGGCATATGTTCGTGATTCCAGCACAGAGGTTCTTTCTGTTGACTCAGTTCCTATTGTTCGGGAGTTCCCCGAGGTTTTTCCTTCTGACCTGCCAGTTATGCCGCCCGACAGGGATATTGATTTCTGTATTGATCGAGCCCCAGACACGCAGCCCATTTCTATTCCGCCGTATCGTATGGCCCCGCCAGAGCTGAAGGAGTTAAAGGACCAGTTGCAAGACTTGCTAGAGAAGGGTTTTATCAGGCCTAGTATTTCTCCTTGGGGTGCGTCGGTGTTATTCATGCAGAAAAAGGATGGGTCGATGAGGATGTGCATTGATTACCGGCAATTGAACAAGGTAACGATAAAGAACAAGTATCCACTGCCAGGGATTGATGATTTGTTTGACCAGCTTCAGGGTGCGAAGGTGTTTTCAAAGATAGACTTGAGATCTGGCTACCATCAGCCGACGATTAGGGCGTCTAATGTCCCTAAGACGGCATTTCGCACTCGGTATGGGCATTATGAGTTTTTAGTCATGTCATTCGGGTTGACCAATGCCCCAGCAGCATTTATGGAGTTGATGAACCAAGTATTCAGACCTTATCTAGACTTGTTCGTGATAGTCTTTATTGATGATATTATGGTGTACTCTTGCAGCCAGGAGGAGCACGAGCAGCACCTCTGAGTGGTTCTTCAGACTCTGAAGGATAGTCAGTTGTATGCTACGTTCTCGAAGTACGAGTTCTGCTTGAGTTCGGTTGATATTTCTGGGTCATGTTGTATCAGCAGAGGGTATTCAGGTGGACCCGAAGAAGATTGAGGCAGTCAAGAATTGGCCTCGACCAGCTTCACCGACTGAGATTCAGAGTTTCTTGGGGTTAGCAGGTTATTACCGTCGGTTCGTGGAGGGGTTTTCATCTATAGCGGCCCCGATGACCAGATTGACCCAGAAGGGTGCCCAGTTCAGGTGGTCAGACGAGTGTAAGGAGTGCTTTCAGAAGCTCAAGACAGCTCTGACTACGGCACCGACATTGGTTTTGCCCACAGGTTCAGGGCCTTATACAGTTTATTGTGATGCTTCTCGTATTGGGCTTGGTTCAGTATTGATGCAGGACGGCAGATTCATAGCTTATGCTTCGAGGAAATTGAAGATCCACTAGAAGAATTATCCGATCCATGATTTAGAGTTGGCAGCCACTGTTCATGCTTTGAAGATTTGGAGGCATTATCTATATGGTGTGACATGTGAGGTGTACACGGATCATAAGAGCCTTCAGTACTTGTTCAAGCAAAAGGAGTTGAATTTGAGGCAGAGGGGGTGGTTGGAGTTGTTGAAAGATTATGATGTTACTATTTTGTACC
>MU780567.1:0-16384 GCA_026770625.1 Nicotiana glauca | reverse complement strand
CGGCTTGTGAGGTTGGACATTTCTGAGCCTAGCAGAGTGTTAGCTTGCACAGTCGCTCGTTCTTCATTATTGGAGCGTATCCGTGATCGACAGTTTGATGATCCCCATTTGTGTGTCCTGAGAGATACGGTGCAGCGTGAAGGTGCCACGAAGGTGACTTTAGATGATGATGGTGTTTTGAGATTGCAGGGGCGAGTTTTTGTGCCCAATGTTGATGGGATTCGAGAGTTGATCTTAGCGGAGGCCCATAGTTCACGGTATTCTATTCACCCGGGCGCCGCAAAGATGTACCAGGACTTGCGGCAGCATTATTGGTGGCGTAGGATGAAGAAAGATATTGTTGCATATGTGGCTAGGTGTTTGAATCGTCAGCAGGTCAAGTATGAGCATCAGAGGTCTGGTGGTTTGTTTCAGAGGATTACCATGGATTTCGTTACTAGACTTCCGGTGACTCGGAAGAAGTTTGATGCTATTTGGGTCATTGTTGATAGGCTGACTAAGTCAGCACATTTTATTCCTGTTGTAGCCACTTATACATCGGAGAGGTTAGCTGAGATCTACATCCGGGAGATTGTTCGCCTTCATGGGGTGCCGACATCTATCATTTCGGACCGGGGTACGCAGTTTACCTCACACTTTTGGAGAACAGTTTAGCAGGAGTTAGGCACCCAGGTTTAGTTGAGCACAGCATTTCATCCTCAGACGGACGGTCAGTCCGAGAGGACTATTCAGATATTGAAGGATATGCTCCGAGCCTGTGTCATTGATTTTGGAGGTTCGTGGGACTAGTTTTTCTCTTTAGCAGAGTTCTCCTACAACAGCAGCTACCAGTCCAGCATTTAGATGGCTCCTTATGAGGCATTGTATGGTAGGCGATGTCGGTCTCCAGTCGGATGGTTTGAGCTGGGAGAGGCTCGATTATTGGGTACAAATTTAGTCCAGGAGGCCTTGGATAAGGTCAAGATCATTCGGGACAGGCTTCGTTCGGCTCAGTCGCGGCAAAAGAGTTATGCGGATCGCAAGGTTCGATATGTAGCTTTCATGGTTGGTGAGCGCGTATTGCTCCATGTATCGCCTATGAAGGGCGTGATGAGATTTGGGAAGAAGGGCAAGCTTAGCCCGAGGTTCATTGGCCCGTTTGAGATTCTTGATCGTGTGGGAGAGGTGGCTTACAGACTTGCCTTGCCACCTATCTTGTCAGTCGTGCATCCAGTGTTTCATGTGTCTATGCTTCGGAGTTATCACAGCGATCCTACCCACGTGTTCGATTTCAGCACTGTCCAGTTGGACAAGGATCTGTCCTACAAGGAGGCGCTGGTAGCTATTTTAGACCAGTAGGTTCGACAGTTGAGGTCGAAGAGTTTTCCTTCAGTGCGTGTCCAGTGGAGAGGTCAGCCTCTTCAGGCATCGACCTGGGATTCCGAGTCCGGTATGCAGAACCCTTACCCTCATCTATTTCCTGACTCAGGTACTTCTTTCTTTTGTCCGTTCGAGGACGAACGGTTGTTCTAGAGGTGGAGAATGTGACGACCCAAAGGGTCATCATTGGATTTCTCCCTTATTTCGCGCTTTCGAGGCCTTTAAAACCTTACTTATAGTTGCCTCGATTTGCGTGTGCAGTCCGAGCGCGTAGCCGAAAAACTTTTATGCTGAAATATGTGAAATCTATGAAAAATTTGAATAATTTTGATATTAATATGATTAAAGTTGATTTCGGTCAACATTTTTGGTAAACGGAGCCGGACCCGTGATTTGACGGTCCCGGAAGGTCCGTAGAAAAATATGGGACTCGGGCATGTTCCCGGAGTCGAAATCCGAGGTCTAGAACCCGAGCAAAAGAATTTTCCTGTTAAATTGTTTTTCTGAAATTGTTATGAAAAATGGAAATGAAAATTGATTAACAGACTATGGTATCGGGCTCATATTTTGGTTCCGACGCCCGGTACAAGTCTTATATATTGTTTAAGCGCTTTCTGTGAAGTTTGGTCGAAATTAGATGTCGTTTGACGTGTTTCAGACTATGAGTTCCGAGTTTGAAAGTTTATGAAGTTTAGAAGAAAAATCATGAGTTTTGAGGCTTGATTCAATGATTTTGACGTTATTTTGGCGGTTTGATCGCTCGAGTAAGTTCGTAGGGTGTTATTGAGTTAGTGTGTGTGTTTGGTTAGGGGCCCCGATGGCTTGGGAGTGAATTGGAGGTGGTTTGGGGTGTTTCTACACTTAGGAAAGGATCAGATTTTTGCTGTATTTTTACACAGACAATTTGTTCTTCGCAAACGCGGCCACAGGCTTGCGTTCACAGTGCTTTGATGTTCCCCTCCTTCGCGTTCACGTCATCCCTATCGCGATCGCGTAAGCCAAGTTCAAGGCCCCAGAGGTTCCTTCTTCGCGTTCGCATCCTTCATCTCGCGAACGCGTAAGTTAACCAGTCTACTCAACACGTTCGCGTGGGTCTACCCGTGTTTGCGTAGTTACAAACCCCCCTTCACCACGTTCGCGATTCCCCTATTGCGTTTGCGTATAACAGCCCCTGAACCCCCAGAATTTTCTTCTACGCATTCCGTTCCCTTTTACGTGTTCGCGATGTATTGCGCGATGTATTGCCCAGTTTACCCTTTGCGAACGCGGTCCCTTTCACGCGAACGCGAAGAGCAATTTTGCCCGGCAAATTTTTAAGTCAAAAACAGAACCAGTGATGGGAAAAACATAACCCTTCACGAGCTCTTCCTTCTCCAAAGTCCTAGGGCGAATTTTAGAGCACTTCTTCATCAAAACTTCTTGGGTAAGCATTGTTTAACTTGTTTTCTTCAACTTTCTTCATTAACTACTGAAATCCTAACCCTAAATCATGAAATCAAGGTAGAAATTAGGGGTTCTGGTAGAGTTAGGGTTTTGGGAATTTTGGGTGATTCAACCTCAATTTGGGGTCGGATCTTAAAATAAATTATATATTTGAACTCGTAGGGTTATGGGTGACTAGATTTTGGTCCGAGCCTCGTGTTTGGACCATGTGGGCCCGATGTCGAATTTTGATATTTTTGGAAGAATGCTAGAAAACTCATTTCTAGGCTATGGGATCATGTTTTTGAGCCTTTATTGATGCTATTGAATTAATTATGCCTAGATATCATTGTTTCGGAGTTGAATTGTAGAGGAAAGACGGTAATTGAGGATTGATTGCTATTCTTTGGACCGAGGTAAGTGTTTGATCTAACTTTGGCTTGAGGGAATAGGATAGGAGTATTATTTATTGTTATTTGCTAAATGATCGAGTACGGTGTATAGGCATGGTGACAAGTATCTATACACAGGTGTCTAGTATGACCGTAGGTCTTTGTTGGTACTTGTTTTGGTGTACGTTGGGACTCTCCCAAGCTAATTAATAATTTTTCTACATCATGTGAAAAGTTTGAGGATTAATTATGAATTGTGAATTTTTTGGAGCGTTGGCTCAAACGATAAAATACTATCGAGTAAGAAATGAAAGAATTGGAAAGAGATGTGATTATGTCCCTTGCCGGGATGTGTAGGTTGTTGTTATTGCTCCCTTGCCGGGATTTGGATGTTTAATTGTGTTCTTCACTTGCCGGGACATTTCTTGTTATTATTTATTTCCCTCGCCCGTTTGGATGTGATTGCTGTTTGGGTGAGGAAGAGTGATTATGCACGAAGGGACATTCCGTGCCATTGTTGATTATATTATGCACGAAGGGTCATTCCGTGCCATTGTTGATTATATTTGCACGAAAGATCATTCTGTGCCATGAAATGAGAGTTATGTGAGGAAAGCACGAAGGGTGATGCCGTGCATTTTTATTTGATTGCTTTGGGTGAGGACGAGAGTAAAAGCACGAAGGTTGATGTCGTGTAACTGTGGGATTTCTTGTTTCTGTTAATTATTGTTGTGTCATGTTTCCTATTTAAGTTGATGACCTTTATGTCTGGATTGTACTCCCCCATAGCATGCTCCCCTCCCTTTTAACTGGTTAGTTTTGGTATTCTTTTCTTTTATTGCACATATATATATATATATATATATATATATATATATATATATAGAACTGTACAGGTTGATTGGTAGTCCTGTCTAGCCTCGTCACTACTTTGCCGGGGTTAGGCCAGGCACTTACTAGCACATGGGGTCGGTTATGCTGATGCTACACTTCTGTGCTTTTTGCAAAGATCACGGTACCAGAGCATCTTTTGGACCACGGCAGTAGCACATTGAGTGGGAGCTGACTTCAGTCTAGGGACTTACGAGGTAGCCTAGCTGGCGTTCGCAGGCCGAAGTCCCTATCTATATTTCTGTTTGTTTTCATTGTACAGAGACAGACATTATGTATTCTTTTTATTCGGACTTATTTGTAGCACTCTTTAGAGGTTCGTGAGATAGCGACTCCAGTTCTTGGGTAGTAAATATTTAACTTCCGCATTGTTGGTTTCCAGTTAGCTTATGTTTTAAAAGACTTCCGCTTTATTTAAAGGTTTTATTTTTGTTATTACTGTTGTGTTGTTATCCAAAAAGATTTTAATTCTTGGCTTGCCTAGCTCCGACAGTAGGCGCCATAACGACTCCCGATGGTGGAAAATTCGGGTCGTGACAATATACACTAAAGTTCGACGGTTCAAAGATATCAAATCTACCGATTGACCGAGTATATCCGACATATGCTCACTACGAAAAGTTCAAAGGGAAACATATTTATCCAGATGCAATTAATCCTTACTTGCAAATCACACAGCTTTCATCTAAGTTCATTCTTATTACAGTCATTCCCATTCATGTGAGGGATTGTTGGACTTTAAGCCATTGGGATTTAAAGAGTAGAAGTGTGAATTGGGAATTGGTTGGAAATAAAATGGAGGGAAATGAAAATTTGAAAAATTTGAATCAAGTGAGCTTTGTAAAATGAACTTTGTGTGTATATATATAGGATCACTTCTTAGAGCTCTTAAAAGGAGTTGAAAAGAATGAACCCTCGTGCCGTCGTCGTCGCTTTCTCGGCTCGGCTCGGCTCGGCTCGGCTCGGCTCGGCTTCGAATTCGGCTTCTACTTTGGATTTGGATTTGTCAAATGATCGATCGATAAGATTGGGCTTTAAAGATTAGAAGTGTGAACTGGGAATTGGTGGGAAATAAAATGGAGGGAAATGAAAATTTGAAAAATTTGAATCAAGTGAGCTTTGTCAAATGAACTTTGTCCCTCATTGGTGAGGGACAACTACATTTGTGTGTATATATATAGGATCACTTCTTAGAGCTCTTAAAAGGAGTTGAAGAGAATGAACCCTCGCGCCGTCGTCGTCGCTCCTCGGCTCGGCTTCGGCTTTGGATTTGAATTTGGATTTGGATTTGTCAAATGATTGATCAATAAGATTATTTTTTGGACAAAATTTATTTAATTAATTATTTAATAATTAATTAAATGCCAGTCATTTTATTAACGGAATTAAGTTTTTGCTGAACGTTGCTTAACGAAATTTTCCCTCCTGAACAGACATCACACCTCTTCCGATAACTGCCTATAAATTCTGAGGCGTGGCTTCTTTTTCTATTCACTGAAAAATTATAGAACTTCTTTCCTTCTGAAAAATCCTGCATTCTATTCCGCAGAATCTCTTCTAAATTCGTAAGTGTGATTTTGCTCCGTTCTTTGAGTTTGTTGGTATCCTACAGTTTGTATTGCCACTGTTACAGGAAGGTTTATTCCATTTCATCCTGGGAGGATTTAATCCATTATTTTGGCAACGTGTGAGGGGGTTAAAATTCCTTAAGGATGTACAAGCAAATTGTGGACTCGGAATATTTCTTATAGCTTACAGTTGTTCCAGTTTTTCTTCTAACATTCTTTCTAATTTTGTGTTTTAATACAGTAGCGACAACATTTTATCCTTCCAATTCCAAATTAAGATAGGTGAAAAATGGAATATTATCCTTAGAGAATAAAAATCTATCGAGCCAAGGTGAATGATATAGTGTGGGTGGAATATATCAAAGAAAGAAGAATACAGTCCAATGGTACCAATTTGTGAAGAAGACAAATGGCATCAAAATAACCGTGACTCTCCCTATTCTTACCCCTATGGTTTTTTCCAAATTTGTACCACTAAGGTAGATATTTTCCAATTGGAACTAACGATGGTAAACTAGACAAATTATTAAAATGTTGCTTGCCTCTAAATTACACCAACATTTGGTCTTCTGATATTCTTTTTGTTTTAACTTTTGGTGGATTTCATCCAATAGAATATGTGCTTTATGATAAACTTGAAAGATAAGAAAATAGAATAATTCACTTGCTATTTTCTTATTGGTATATAACTATGTATGTTGCATCGCGAGTCATTGTATCATACTACTCTGTTTTAACTTTTTAGATGTTAATATTAATTAGTTTCACTATTTTTCTTGCAGATCAAATTAAATGATTTTTCATTTGGAAAATAAAATGAATTTATCTTCATCGATTATTTAAAAAAAAAAAAAAAAGACACAGAAGTTTGATGTTAAGAACTGAATTAAGCTCCTAAGTACTGCATGCTTAGTTAAATATGGATTACAGCTTATTACCAAATGAATGATAATGTTAAAGTCAGACGCCAAATATTCATTTCCGTCAGAGAAATAAATGCTCTCATAATCACCACCATTGATGTCAATATAATTTGTATTATTATATAGTATTCCGTCCACCCATTTATGTGAATATATTTGACTATGTTAAATGTAGTAGAAAATCATCCTCCAATAAGTTTCAACAAACCCTAGATTGGAAAGTTTAGCTACGCATAACCCTACTAAAAATCATGATAATAACTGAAAGCATTAAAATACAGATTAAGAAAGAACGGAAGAGAAAACTCTTGTAATTCGTTGCTTCCAAGTGTTCCCGTAGCCTTCTTACTTCTCCAATAACGTCTCCCTCTTAAGAAATAGATTTAGAACCTCTTTTATATATGTTGGGGGTGTGTAGGGTCGAAACTACCAAGTGCTAGCCGAATTAGGACGAAATCCGCCCTTAGTTGGCACCTGGCGTTAGGGGTGTTCGTGGTTCGGTTTGTGTCGGTTTTTCCCTAAAAAGAAACCAAACCAAGTAAGTCGATTTTTTAAATATTGGAACCAAACCAAACCAATTAGGTCGGTTTTTTATTGATTCGATTTTTGTAATTTTTTCAGTTTTTTCGGTTATTTATCGAGTTTTTTCTTAAATATGAGACATACACTACCAAACGCATATTCCGGCGACTATATTTTCAACGTAACACTATCAAATCAATTGCTCTTTGAGAAATCTAACATTTACCAAGATATATTGATGATAATTGAATCAAATAGTGATGAATAATTTAAGTACTCAATTAAAAATCGATTATTTGTAACATGAAATAAATTCTTTTACTTAACAAAAGAAAACTACCAATCAAACTAGAATGTAAATGCAAAGAATTAGATTATTATAGTAGCAAAAAACTAGAATAAAAATATAAAGGACTAATATGTACCATAAAATTTTGAAAACTTTATATAAAAATATACATGTATATATATATATATATAGGTGTAATAATAAATTTAAATAGCTACTTTTATTGTCGATTTGGTTCGGTTTTTTCCGGTTATTTTTTTATTAAAACCAAAACCAAACCAAATTTGATCGGTTTTTAAAATTCAAAAACAAAACCAAACCAAACCTAAAAGGTATTAGTTTTTTTGGTCGGTTTGGTTCGGTTTTTCGGGTTTTTATGAACACCCCTACCTGGCGCACCTGGACATCCACTTTTGTGCTATTCTGCCACCGATATTTTGGTTGGTGCTTGGCGCCAACCTGGGCACCAAAATATACTTCTTTCAAATTCTTCTGTTTTTACTTCACTTTGCATGCAAGCTTGCCAAATCACTTCAAATTGACTCCTACACATATAAACATCATTATTAAACTCGAGTCATAAATATTTACACCAAATTTAACAAGATTGAGGTATAATGCAAGGCAAATTACATGCAAAAATATGTATTTTCAGCCTACCATCACCATCATACACTTAAGCTCTTGCTCATCCTCGAGCAACCTAAAACCTTTCTAACCAAACAATGCACGCAAGACATCATACAATGGAGGAACATTTGGTAATTCAACACACTACACTTATGACCATGGTTGATATCAACAATTAAGCCCTTGCATACACATTTATACATTTCCTAACTTTCACATGCCAGAATATTAGTGACCAATTAAAAACACTCAAACGACGCTCATAACCACCCAACCTCAAAGACCGATTCGTCTCTAATAACCATTTTCAATTCCTGCACTTACCCAACAAGATATGTTTAATAACGTCACCTATCCGTCATGGAATCATGTGCCTCAACAAAAAGTAAGAGGGTATCTCATCCACACATTCAAATATGCATTTAAATATAATTTAAGGACATTACATATATGAACAAAGAACCACTCACTCTCACGAAGAAATTCATATGCATTCCGTGGTTGTATCATAGGCTTACCCATAGTATATATCTCCACTAATCTAAGCTCTCAAAGTTTAAGATCAGTTGGGTCTTTACGGGGTCTAAGATCAGTTAGGTCTTTACGTGTTGTAATGTAGGCTAAGGGACGGGTGGGATATATTTTAGGTATAGTGACTCATACTCCTAAGTATTTTAATACGCTACACTTAACTTTCCACTACACACTTTTCATGACCAACTCAAACAATGCCACGAAACCATATAAAACTTGGCTATTTTTCTTTAAGACTAGAATCTATAAATACCTTTTCAACTCAAGATATGCTAAAGCTATTTAGAGTTGGTATTCCTAACTAAGTCGGAAGGAGGTCTTTGAGAGCGAAAGACGCTAGGCATACTCTTATTTAAACCTTTCCAATATCTCTTATCTCCTGACCTAATGGAACTTCTAGTTCTGATTCACTGGAAATGCTTTATTTACAACTCTGCATTCACTAGCCCGGATCACGATGAATAGGAGGTGTATTTTTTATATATATATATTTTTTTTCTTTTTTTCTCTAACACTCTCCCTAATTTAGGTTGCCCGGCTAATGATCTTTTAAATATACATGCAGCTTTTTGGCCCTTTTTATGGTTCTACCCAAAAGCTACCCCAACTCTCACCTTACTCTTCTAGCAAGTTATGTGCTTTAGGAGGTAAATGTTCAACAAAAATTTACTTAAAGAACAAAATGAAAATCGGCTTGTAATATGGGTGCCAAAGAAAAAGCTTATAAGCTCAAATAAGCTATCTAAGGATATTTTATTTATGGTGACATAATAGCTCAATGGACAATCAAAGAAGCGCCTACATTGTCTCCTACATAGCACAGAATGTAGTCAACATCACATCACGCAATACACATGACCCCAATCGGTACGGTTCTATTCCAACTCTCAAGTTTAGGAAAGTAATCACAAAGTCAAGAAGTATTAAGAAATAAAGCTCTACATGAACAATGAGTCAGATAACTGAGAGAAAGCATCATAGATAAGCGATTTAATCTTTCACGGCATCAATTTTCATTAACGTGTTAGGAAGGTAATTTGCATACTATGGCCTAACAATGTTAGAATCAAACAGGTCAAAAGGCCTATAGGGCGCTCAATTTTTTATTTTTATATTTAGAGAAAAATCAAAGGCAAATATATATTAAATATAATAGAAAATCATCCTCCAATAGGTTCCATCAAACCCTAGATTAGAAAGTTTGCTACTCATAACCATACTAACAATTATGATAATAATTGAAATCATTAAATACATATTAAGGAAGAACGAGATAGATTTTCAATGTCTTTGTCTTATGCTATTGATGTTTTGATGATCTAACAAACTTGTTGTAAAGAAACAGATAGAGAACCTGGTCCATATTTATGTTGTCCTGGTCCATGTCTGAAAATCAGAAAATGAATGAACGACCTCAGGGAGGAACACAACAGGGACCTGTTGACCTGGCCCCTTAGGGTTCTCCGACAGATATACAAGTCAGTGACTGTCTGCAATCATTATAAAGAGGAACACAATAAGGGCCTGGTTTCTTAAGGTTCCCTGTCAGAAGTAACAGTAGAAAGTGACTATCTCGCAACTGTTACAGAAGAGGAACACAACCGGGACCTGGTCCGTTATTATTCTCTGACAGAAGTACAAGTCCACTATCCAGCTGGAATGCAACTGCACAAAACTGACTGTGCAGACATTGCAGCAGTCAGTTCTCATTGGGAAGAAGCGTACATCAAGAATTGACATCACTATCCATTGTGACATCTTTTGTGATATAACAACCTAGTGCAAGATACACCATCTTTGTGCATTCAGTGATATTCTCTCAAGCATAACAACGTTCATCCAGTATTGAAGTCACTTGTGTGTCAAGAACAAGAAGATAACTCCACTAAGGATCAGTTTTTTTAATGAGTTTATGTACATCCATAGTTGAGTTGTAATCTTGTTATTTATTCTTCATTGTATTTCCTAGTTTGCTTTCTTAGAAGCTTTGTCTTAGGAACAAACCAAAAATTTGTAAACTTCCGAGTTTATGTTGTGACTAGGAATAGTCATAAGTTTAAAGCCTTTGTAACTAGGATAGTTATATAGTGGCTTGTGATGGGTGCATCACAAGTTAGTTGAAGTCCTTGTAATAGGATTTTTGCAAAGTGGCTTGTAATCGGGAGATCGCAAGTTAGTGAAGTGAAAAGCCTACAAGAGTAGATCGTGGTTTTTTGATCCACTTGTGTGGGATTTTTCCACGTAAAAATCCCTTGTCTTCTTTAATTTCAGTTTTTATAGCATTCTCATCATCATCTTATATAGGACTAGGTACTCTATAGTTTGGTGGACTCATATAAACTAACAGAACGTAAGAGAAAATTCTTATTATTCGTTGCTTCAAAGTATTCCCGTAGCCTTCTTGCCTCTCCAATAATGTTTTCCCCTTAAGAAATAGGTTTAGAACCCTTTTTATACATATTGGGGCGTGTAGGGTCGAAACTACCAAATCCTAGCTGAATTAGGACGAAATCTGCCCTTAGCTATCTTGCTTGGCGCCTGGCGCCAACCTGGACACCGAAATTGTCCACTTCTGTGTTATTCTGCCATTGGCATTTTGGTTGGTGCCTAGCGCCAACCTGGGCACCAAAATCATACTTCTTAAAAATTCTTCTGTTTTTACTTCACTTTGCATATACACTTGCCAAATCACTTTAAATTGACTTCTACACATAAAAACATCATTATTAAGCTCGGGTCACAAATATTTACATCAAATTTAACACGATTGAGGTATAATGCAAGAAAAATACATGCAAAAATATAAATTTTTAGCCTAACATCACTAAACACGAAATTAAATAAACAAAAATTGTTGAGTAAATAAAGTAATATATGTAAAGTACCATAATTAAATTTATTTTATCAATAATAAATGAGAGATTGTGAGAGTAAAATAGAGATATTTAAAATGAAATAATTTTAATAAGAAATATAACAATCATTTTGGACATACTAAATAGAAAAAAATACAGTCATATTCAACAACCATTCACTATAATAGCCAAGTATTCCTCAGAACTAATTTTTTAAGTTATTTTACCTCTCTATAACTACTTTTCACCCATAACAACAACCAACATATTTATAGCAGAATACTCTTTGTAAAATTACCTCTCTCTGTAACAACCATATAGAATCTTTAACAACTAATAATTCTAAAAATACGCATACATCTTTTCCATTACACAAAGTTTCTATTTTGCATAAGATGAAAGATTTGAGTATTTGCACAAGATATCTTTTCCATTGGACAAATACAAAAAAGATATTTAGATAGAAGATACTATTAAGCTCTTACATTGCTTTCAAGTAAAAGTTATTGGATACCTTTTTTGTTTAAAATTGGATACGAAATCTTCCTCAATTCAAGTATTATATCGCTCGTAAGAGAATGAAATCTACAAAACAAGATACAATTACAAAGTTCTTCCATCTATTTTGAAAGAATTTATTTTTCTAAGTAGCTTTAAATGCGTGCCTTAGATTTTAAATCTTTATTATTTAGTTATGAATTTATTAATTATATATTAGCTTTCTTCAATATCTAACTACTGAAATACGCATAACTTTTTAGATTTTAAATTTGAACAACTTTCTTAATTTTTATATGTAACATTAGAAAAGGAAAATCAATTTATATTTTATAATTTTTTATCTATAACAACCAAAAAATATTTAAATATCAAATGATATTATAAGTATAATAGTCATTCACTATAAAAATTAATTTTTTTTTAAATAAACGAAATTGATATAGAGAGGGTATATTGTACCACATACAATGTGATCGAGGCAGAGTCAGCTTCACCAAAGCAGAGTACATAGCTAGCTGGATGAGTGTACTGATTCTTAAGTGATCCAGTGAGTACCCTCACCACATATTTCAGCTATATGAAATGAATGTGGTCACCTCCAGTTTGTGATTAGTGACAAACTAAAATAGTACATATGTTGGGGAAACTATGGACATGGACTCTAAATTATGTTCCCTACTTGATTGTAGTTCAATTGAATCATAAGTACTCTTAACCCTACAATGGGTCCGATATTCGATACAGTTGGTGTATATAAACGTATGTTAGATGAACAATCAATATAATTATGATTGCAGTGGAGCAACCACATGCATGTATTAGGGGAGATATATTATGTTTTATGCTAAACTTGCTCTATGAATAAAGATTAGAGAAAGATTCAGGAAGATTAAGTTCTTCAGGAAAAGTAAAAATCACGACTCAACTTTAAAAAATTTCCTTACAAACATTATTAAAATAATGAGTTGTTTCATATACAAAACTTCTTTATAACCTAAGAGACTAAATCTAGCCACTCAAACAGCCTACAATCTAGATGTAGCTACACACTCTAAACTAATTTTTTAGTGTAGAACAGAAGGATATAATAGTTCTAACCAGTGGCGGACGCAGGATCTTCACGAAGAGGGTTCAAAAAAGTTTTTTTGTAGCTAGTGGGGATCAAACCCATTACCTTATGCAAATTTGAATACCCTTGATCGCTAAACTATACTTTTGGATTGTGTTAAGGGGGTTCAAAACTTAATATATAGAGATAAAAACAGATTTTACCTTATATATACAGTGTAATTTTTCGGCTAAGGAAATTCCTAAATCCGCCCCTGGTTATAACTAGACACTCCAAGAGCGGAATGTGTAAGATAACATCTCAATCACCTATTATAAGATCAAGACAAACGAAGCTGGACTTGAATCAATTACTGGAACTTGGTTCTTCAATTTTGTTTTGCTATTGTTGTTGCAAAACTATTGTTCATATAAAGGATCTCTCAGTTTTTGCATTCGGGGTACACAACAAGTGTTAAAACAGACTATATATATATATATATAGTGTGTGAATACATGGCAGATGGCCAATAGGGTTATAGATGAATATTAGTTAAGTAGAACCAAATCTCCTAATCCTAAAAAACAAAGAAAGTAAAACGATTTTTCTTCTTCAATCTACCATATAGAGCCGTCAATATGGGCTTGGCCTGTTGGCCCAGCCCAGCCCGTGATTTAGCAGGGCTGGGCTAGAATTTTTGAAATCCGTTTAAAAATGAGGCTTTTAAGGGGAGAAATTTAAAAATAGCCAGATTTACAACTGATCATTCAAAAATAGCCACAGTTTCAAAAGTAATCGAAATTTAGCCACTGTTCATGTAAAGATAAATCTGAGCGAAAACACTGTTCAAAACCCGAAAAATACACCCCGCATATTATACGGGAGTTCCAGCATAAGTATGCTTGAACTCCCGCATATTATACGGGAGTTCCATGATAACTATGCTGGAACTCCCGTATAATATGCGGGAGTTAAAGTATAATTATGCTGGAACTCCCGCATAATATACTGGAGTTTGGAGCACCGGTGCTCCAGTCTCCCGTATATTATACAGGAGTCAGCAAAGTGTACCGGTCCATCATAATATGCTGGAGTTCGTACACAGATGCACCTGAACTTCCGTATATTATACGGGGTCGCTCTCTGTTGCAGCAAATAGTGGCTATTTTTCATTGACTTTATAAACGATGGCTATTTCTGATTGACCAGTCCGAAAACTGGCTATACAATGCTATTCTGACGCTTTTAAGCCCGGCCCGAGTAAGCCCGTGGCCCTTGAGGCTTGACTGAGGTCGGGCCGGGCTGGGTCGTGGGCCTAATAAAATATATAAAAAAATAAAAAGTATACTGCCTTTAAAAATGAAAAGTCAGAATTTGATCTTTACTAAGAGGAATCAAAACTTGATCTTGAGAAGTTTCAAGAGATGATGTTGTCATGTATTGGAAGGACCATTCTAGAAAATATGTCGATCTTTCAATTCAATGATGGTGCGTGATGTACTTAGCATTCTTATTACCATTATACCATCGGAATCAATATTTAGCATTGGTGACGTATTCTTACAAAGTACATAAGTTGCATATATTATGAAAATGTCCAAACACTTGTTACTACTCGAAATTGGCTGCACAGGTTTTCCCGAACTCAAACTGGCAATATTTTTTTTTATGTGAATTTAAATATTATTAATTTTTAAAATTTAATTATTTTTAATATTTAGCTAATTAATATTGCATATTAATTGTAGATGAAAGTGAAGATGTTAAGACAACCTTGTCACAAGCGGATTCAAATGTGTTTGATGAAGATGATGTGTTAGATATCTCATAAGCATCATGAACGTTCTCTTGAATAGTTTGTCTTAAGTTTTGAGTTTCAGTGAATAAAATATAGTCCTGTCTTTTACGTTTTTAGTATTTATTGTGATATATTGGAACAATATAAAAAGTTATTAAGTTTTGCGAATTTTTTAACTTTTAAATAATTATCTTTTTTTAGGTCAGAACGTAAAGAAAATATATAAAATTATATTTTTAAAAATGATGAGTCGGCCCGTGGGGGTCCGCGGCCCACATAGGACTGGGATGGGCTCACCATTATAAGACCCATCAAAATGGTGGGCTAGCCCAGCCCGTCAATTGCTAAAGTCCACGTGGACTAGGCTGGGCTGAGCTAGCCCGGCCCGGCCCATATTAACAGCTCTACTACCAGAGAAGTAAAATTACTTCTATAAGTACTTCCTTAAATCTTGGCCTAAACTTATGCCACAAAGATCTGACAAGATTTCTGAAATTTTTACGTGGCTGCTAGGTCAACATAGTTAAAATATATCCTCGTCTAACACGAAAGTGAATCCTATTGATAATAGGTGAATTTGACTATAATCACACCTTGAATAATCACATTCTTATGTTGTTTTGATGATATATATGATAACAAAATTCTCTTATTAGTGTTTTTCATGATTTATAGGTAATAAATGGCTAAGGAAGGCTAAGGAGCTATTTTGGAGTCAATACTGGAGAAAAGAGGCCAAATATGCAAATTCCCATTGAAGTCACGTCATACCAGCCCTTAGGAGCCGAAAATATTGTTCCACCGCGGTTCCACTGACCGCGGTAGAACCGCGGTGAAAGGCTGCTGCAGAACTTCGAAGAATCAGAGGCACTATTCTGCCGCGGTTCCAACGCGACCGCGGCAGAACCGCGGCAGNCTTGATGGAACCTATTGGGGGATGAACTTCTCGTTTATGTTAATGCAAATTTGCCATTTTTAATCTTTATTTATTTAAATATGTTCTTGTTGTAGTTAATTGACAGGATCCTCAATTAGCTGTGCCTATTCAGTGTGCATAACTTGGAAAAGAGTGCATATTTAGGTAGTTGTTGAATAACACCATTCCTAAAGTAATAAGAGGAATCTATATCTGCGGGTTTAAAGGCGGGATTCGGAATAATGAAGNATGAAGCATAAACAGAAGGGATTCCATCAATAGGGGAAGTCATTACCTTAGCTTGTCTCTCATATTTGTCTACAATCTTAGTTATTAGTTATAACTTGTTATTTTTCTACAACTTTAGTTCATAAAGAAACTTCAAACAGTGATTCAAAATTTTTTGGAAGCTGGTTCTAAAGAATTTAGTGGGTCTAAAGGTAGTAGTTGATAGGTTGACTCTCTGTGGATTCGACTCTGGGCGTAATACTCAGGTTTTACTTGCAGCGTCCGCAGAATCCTATTTAGAGGATATACTAGGGCATGATCAAATTTTGGTGCCGTTGCCGGGGAGTTAACGGAATTATCAACTACCATTGATAGAATTACAGAAATTCTTGGTGTAGCTAGTTTCTTTACACTCAATTTTCGATTGAAACTGTTGACGGTTGACTTGGTTGCACAGGTGTATGCCTAGAAACTCTACAAGGACTGGAGAACTGCTTGAAGGACTCTC
>MU780566.1:0-35161 GCA_026770625.1 Nicotiana glauca | reverse complement strand
AAAACCGATCAAATTTGGTTTGGTTTTGGTTTTAATCAGAAAAAACCGAACCAAACCGACTATAGGAGTAGCTATTTCAAATTTATTATTACACCTAAGGGTGTAATAATATATATATATATATATCAAATTTGATCGGTTTTTAAAATTCAAAACCAAAACCAAACCAAACCAAAAAGTATCGGTTCTTTTGGTTGGTTTGATTTGGTTTTCGATTTGGTTCGATTTTTCGGGTTTTTTTTAACACCCTACCTTTACCCCAAGTCCCAACAGGAGACTCTGGGTTGTTTCAAGAAATCGTTGGCTTTTTTCAAATTAAAATACATAACTCTCTCTCCAATCTTATTTACTTGTCATATTTATCAAAAGTAATTATTTCCAAATACTTGTAATTTTAGAAAAATTAAGAAAAAATTAATCAAGTCTACCCTAGCATTAATAGTGTGAGCATTTATTGGAGAGATTAATACGGTGAATATCAAAGAGTAAATTAATAAAAAGGTAACATTTATTAATTACATTTTGTTAAAAGGTTGCGTAAAAAGACAAGTAATAAATAGGATAAGAGGGAGTACATGGCTGAGCACTTTTAAAATAATATTTTAGAAAATATTAGTATTGTTTACTTATTACATAAATGGAAGATTTTTTAGACTAATACTTCCTCCGGCTCACAATAAGTGTCCAATTTGTTTTTAGCACGCCCATTAAAAAAATACTAAATCCTATACAAAAATACCTAGTATAACTAAACTACCCTTAATTAAACATTTAATGTGAGGAGTAAGAAAAACTTTTTAGGGATATGTACATATGAGTTATTTTATAAAAACAAATTGAATTCTTTCTTGATTACATAACTGAATACTTATTTTGAACAAAAATGAAAAAGCAAATTAGACACTTATTGTGAACCGGAAGGAGTAATAATGATTGTTATTATACCTGCTAAATTTCAAACTCATTGGAGTTACATTGATCTTATTTCCAACTGATTGGATACACTTCAAATATAAATGAATATTTTAAAATATTTTCTCGTAATATTTTTATTTTATTGTTCTTACTTTTCAGCTCTCTCTATCTATCTATATATATATATATAATTTCAATAGTTGATTATTTTCTCAAGTGTTAGATTGCTTTATCCCAAGTTTACTTATAAATAACTTTTATGAATGGAAATGAATCATTGAGATCCTAGATTAGTCTCCAAGCGTGAAATATGAGACATAGTTAATTAGAGATAGAACCCTTTGAGATGATTTAGTAACTGAAAACGTGATTGTTGGTCCAATATTATAGGTTTCGGCTAGAAATATAGTTAATTATTTGCCATATCTGTTAATTACTTATTGCTGTTGAAAGTCTGTAAAATTTTCTTAAATGTTGCCTAATTATAGTTTTTTCAGCAATCCACCTTTACATTTCTCCATATGAAGCTTGTTACTTATGTGCCACAATTCAAGAAACACTATAATAAATTCAATAATATCATAGTAGAGATTAAACCAGGAAAAACAACAAAGAGAAGACAAATACAAAAGGCAAATTTTAGTAGCCCCTTAACTAGAATCATATATCAAAACATTATGTACAAATTACAATAAGATATTCACCATATAACACCAGCACTTCTTCAGAGCTATAGAAGAACGAATTCAAGTTCCCTCATCAAAATGGGGAAAATAACCCTCTCTCTGTATATGCCATTTTCAAATCTTCATCTATCCATCCTATATATTATATATTCGTAGTAAATATTTTTTTATTGAATCTGGTTCCACTTCGCTTCACCAGATTGACATAAAGGCCCCTAGAAAAATAAAAAGTACAAAATACTACCCATAACTTACGTTATCACCAATATTGACTTTCATATGCTATATTGCAATTTTCAACAAAGATTGTTGAGTCTCCAATCCAGTCTCACTTCATTGGACCCCACAAAATGCTGACTTGGCTTGCTGAATGATACGACGTGGCTACTCACCATAAAGGCCGTGACCCGCTCCGAAACCCGAATATCCTCCATCTTCAGCTCTTGCAGTCTCTTCACGTACTCCGGCACGTGCACCAGATCCCACACCACCCCTACACCCCCAGGCTTCAGCACCCTTACCACCTCCCCCAAAACTCTCATCCTCTCCGCCGCCGCTGCCGCCGTCTTCTGCCCAAACTCCTTACCCACCGTGTGCACGAACGCCGCCGACGCCACCACGTCGAAGTAGTTATCGCTGAACGGAAGCGTCCTCGGGTCACCCGCCCGGCACGTGACGTACTCCTGGACACCTTCAAGCCCTGCAGTTCGGAGAGTGGTGAGCGATCGGGTCGGCGTCGGATGTAACCCGACGACGCGACCCGATGATCCAGATTTCTTAAGCTGTAAAGCGACGGCGTTGAGGAGGATGCCGCGGCCGCAGCCTAAGTCGAGAGCATGCTTGACGGTTGACCAGTCAGTAACAGCGTTGACCATGCGCTGCGCCATTTCCCAGTGGAGGGAAACAGAGGAGTAGAAGATGTTGCCGGCGGCGAAGAAAAGGCAGACGGCGGAGAGGGCAGTGACGGAGCCGGTGAAGCCGGCGGTGAATCGAGCGGCGCTAGGACCAGGTAAGAAATGCTGGAGGAAGTAGCAGATGGGTTCGAAGTAGAGAAGAAAAAGCACCGAAAGAATGGAGAAGAAAATGGCATGAATTAAAAGGAATATTGGGGTTTGCCAATCGTCAAGACCATAAATTGAGTAGATCTGCGCCCAGTCTCTAGCAGCTTTCCCCATTCTCACTTATAATAAAGAATCTGTAAAAATGAGTAGAAATTGGTCAGGGAAATAGAATAACAGAAGCTACATCCAAGAATCGAGTAGTACAAATAGTTTGAATGAAACTCTTGCTTATGGATATGGTAAAATAAGAGAGAGAGAAAGATAAAAGAACTATAGAACAAACAGCGTTGAAGAGAGTGAGAAATAGGTACATACGCAGATTTTATCAGATCCAAGAGGAGTAAATTGATGATCCCAACGCGGAAATAGATTGATGGGGTCGGGTTACTCTAACAAGTTGAAAGCAAAAAGCAGTGAGCAAAAGAGTAGTAGTAGTAGTAGTGGAAAGGACGATGTCAGAAGATCAGTAGTCCAGCCTTTCGTAATGGGAAATATCGATAAATTCACAAATAGAAGATTTGGAAATATCAATCCTTTATTACTCTGTATTAATAATGGTGATGTAATTTGCCGCGTTTGTTACTTTGATTCGTCAGATTGTGTGCTTTGATGATTGAGGGTAAAGAGAAAAGAGTTAACAAGAACTGCTTTGTGCAGTACTCAGTGCCCAGTGTGGGGTTATGGGATTGGCATCTTCTAATTCATACTGCATTTATATGCAGAATTATGAGAGTTGTTGGGTTTGGATCGGGTCAGGTAATGGTGGGGGCAGGAATATTGAAACAACGACCCGATTTAAGTGTGACTAACTCCATGATTTCACAAGAGTTGTACAAATGGAGGTGTTGGATTATCTTTACGCTATCCAAATCATATACCAATTAGCGTAAAGGCCTGCCGTCTACTTTTTTCCTTTTAATTTTTCTATCTCAAATTGTTTGCTACTTTTATTATTTGAAAGAATAATACTTTTTCCTTTTAAATTCTATGTTTTAAATAGGTTTTACTGGAGTAATATTTAACTATTTTTATGTAGTTATTAATTATGTTAATTTACTTTGTGATTTTTTTTTATTAATGTACAAAATCATCTACATCAATGAGAATTAAGTGGGTGGACCCATATACTCCAAATCACGAACTACTAATTTATAAGTGAATAAAAAAACAAAGAGAGTAATTGTAGTAAAATGTCGGAAAAGTTTCGATGCTCAAGTAATATATAAAAGCTAGAGACATATGTTCACATAATTATTAGGGGTAATGAAAGCCAAATTGAATATTTTATTAATTTGTTTATTTTAATTTAAGTTGTGACATCTTGATTAGTAGATTATTGCATGTGGACTCTGTAATTTTCCTTCCGCTGAAACTTTTTATCCATACAAGTGTTATGGTTACATCAATATACTTAGCACATCGATATAAGTCAATATTTTGTCGTGTTATGGTATAATGAAACTAAATGTTGTTAGCAACTAGTCAATTCAATAGGAGAAGATGAAAGACGGTTTAGGATTTAAAAAAGAATTTAATGAAAATAAAACTGGCTTAAAGTTGTGGACTTGCGCCAATCAAGGGATTGTTTAGTCAATAGGAAACAAGAATAAACAGACTTATTGTATCTTATTATTGTAATCTTCTTTAACAACACCCTTTAGGAGCCAAGTCAATAACCTACTCCTTCAAAATTCAGACTTTCAAACTTCAAACTGTTTCTCAATTCTTTTCTGTATTTTAAAATAATATATATATTATCTTTAATTGGAAGTTTCGTGCTCGAGTTCTAGGTATAAGGTATGAAGTTTCCTTAATCAACAAGAATTTTATATTTCAATGTAGAATTTTTCGACGCAAAATCAAATTTAGCTGGACTCCAATGCGGATACTGAATACCAAATATGAAACCAAAAGAAAATATTGAATGCATCTTTAGAATCATCACTCGGTTTCTATTTCGTTGTCACTTTTCTTCTCCGTTAATTTAATTATGAGTGGAATACCCCTAAGATTTTCTAAGATGCCACTTTTTTCAACACGCATTACGCCATAAGACAAGTTCACCCTTTCTTGCATAATATTAAGGAGCTTATACTAAAGGCTTTTTCGTCATTTGGATGAAAAGCAACTTTGATTTTTAAATTTTTCTCCCCCTCAAAATCTGTTACTTTCATAATAATAATAAATGTAATAAGAAAAAGAGATAATGGATTCCAAAAGTGAATAACGCGGGAATTGCTAAAATTGATTAAATTAACATAGATGGGGATAGTGATAGAATAGGTAATTTTTTCTTTCATGTGACGGTGCTTTAATTTCCTAGTAGAATATTATGCATAAAATTATTTTTTTCCCTTTTCAGCTCTTGTTGTTTAATCAAAGTGGAAAAGTTATGGCAATAATTTTTCTAGTGTAAACGAGCAAAGAAGGTTGCAATAAAAAGTCTAAAGTGAACTACTTACACTATCCGATCCAAGACTTGGAACGCTAGTTGATAGGAAAAACACACATAAGAAGACAAGAGATGCCTCTCTGTATTCCAGTTAGTATATGAGTCCAATCATCAGCTAATAAGATCTTATCTTAAGGCTATGAAATTAAATAAAATTATTAAAATTTTGGGACAAATTGACTCGAATTTGAAAGGAACCAAAAAGTTACATATTTGATATCCTAGTTGACAAGAGTATTTAGAAGTTGAAATTAGTGTTTAGGCATTAAATTTACTTAGAAATTTTTTTGTCAAAGTTGAAAGTTATTTGAGTGAAAATCATTATTTCACTTGAAATACCTCACAAACTATTATTTTAATATCTAATCAATATTTCAAATACTGATAAAGCAAAATCAACCTATATTAGCAAATACTTAAGTAATGTTTAAAATATTAAAATAAAATATGACATTTGATTTGAGGTATACTTATCACAAGTCACAACTAGGGGTGTTCACAAAAATTAAAATTTTATCAAATCAAACCGAAAACCAAACCAAACCGATCAAAAAACCCGATACTTTTTGGTTTCGTTTGGTTTTGATTTTAAATTTTAAAAACCGATCAAATTTGGGTTGGTTTTGGTTTTAATCAGAAAAAACGAACCAAACCGACTATAGGAGTAGCTATTTCAAATTTATTATTACACCTATATATATGTATATTGTTATACAAAGTTTCAAAAAATTTATGGTAAATGTTAATAGTTTGCACTTTTAATATAGTTCTTTACCTTTACATTCTAGTTTGATTGGTACTTTTCTTTTGTTTAGTGTAAGAATCCATTTCATATTAAAATAACATATTTTTAATTGAGTTCTTAAATTATTCATCATTATTTGATTCAATTATCATCAATATATTTTAATAAATAAAAGATTTCTCAAAGGGCAATTGATTTGATAGTGTTACATTGAAAATATGATCGCCGGAATATGTGTTTGGTAGTGTATGTCTTATATTTAAGAAGAAACCAACAAATAACCGAAAAAACCAAAAGACCGACATAAACCGAATCGAGAAAAACCGATTTAATTGGTTTGGTTTGGTTCTAATATTTGAAAAACTGACTTACTTGGTTTGGTTTCTTTTTAGGAAAAAACCAATCCAAACCGAACCATGAATACCCTTAGTCACAACAACTGAACATTTATATCAATCCAAAAAATACATTACATATTTTTATAAACATAGTATCATTAATTTCAAAAATTAATTAATATCTATCCTCACATTCAATGTATTGTATAGCCGTAATAAATTAATATAATTTGACATAAAGATAGTCGCAAATAAGCTTTTACAGTCACCCCTAACTTGATCAAGGCGCTCCAAAGTCCAAACTCCAAACTGGCTTTGGTTGGAGGGTACTATAAAAGGAAGTTCAACTCTCAATTTTCTCTTTTCATATATTTTTTTTATATTCAATCAATATCCAATATTGTCCATATTGGTGTTTTAAAAGATAGAGACGTGGAGGCAGAGCGTTTTATTTAACAAGGGATGAGGAATAAGCCCCGAGATATGGGACGTAAGGCCCATAAATTTTTAAATTTATAAATTAATAAAATGGCAAAATAATCACAAAAATATATAGAATACATTAAAGTTTTAAGAAAATTAAAAAAAAGTTAAAAAACTCACAAAAATAAAATATTGGAAATTTTAAATAAATATAATTAATAATGCAATAGTACAATTATAACATCTTATCTTTCAAACGATTAAAAGATCAAAATATTTTAAGAAATATTCAAATTACACAGATTACGCCTCTCCAAAAGTTAATAATCAATAAGCTCGTCAATAATTAAAATTAAAATATTACTCCTCGTAAGTAAATATAAAATTTCTTTCAAATAAAAAAATAATAAAAGTTTGATAGTTTTGAAATATAGAACGAAAATATGAATACCTATAGCAAGCTGAAAATGTAAATTTAGGTTACTTAAATAATATTCACTCTCCGATTTTCTTAATTAGTAAAAATATAATACTATGTGATCACGCCCAACTATGCCTTATAAAAAGGATAATGCGGATGTTATAAATATAACCCGAGTATTAGCCCAGGATCGAATTCACAGAGAGTTAACCTATTAATCACTATTTTCAGAACCACTAACTCTTCAGAACCAGTTTTCTAAATATTTGAATCACAGTTGATGGTTTCTTTAGTAACTAATTTTGCAAATAAATTAAACAGCTGTAAACTAAAACGCTAAGGTTGTAAACAAGAGTGAGAAAAAGCTAAGACAATGATTTCCCCTATTGATGGAATCCCTTCTGTTTATGCTCATACAAATTTACTAACACATCTCTATCAATCACGAACTCTCTTCTTACCGTAAATCTCTCCCGAGTAATCACAGTATTATAACTATTGCACTCTCCCGTGATACACTAGCTAACCTTAATTAGCACAATTCACTTTAGATTACACCCAAGGCTTTGTTATTCCTAATCCCGCCTTTAAACCTGCAATTATAGATTCCTCTTATAATTTAGGAGTGATGTTGTTCAACAATAACCTAAATATGCACTCTTTTCCAAGTTATGCATACTAAATAGGCACAGCTAATTGAGGATCCTGTCAATTAACTACAACAAACACGAAGTTGAGCAAATAGAGATTAAACTAGCAATTTGTATTCACATAAACAAGAAGTTCATCCCCCAATAGGTTCCATCAAAACCTTAGACAAGGGATTTAGCTACTCATGGATATGGGTAAACAAACTAAGATAAAATTCATGATAAACTAGCAATAAAAATCAAAGAAAAGAAGAAAGATGTTTTGGGTGATCTCTCCAAATGGTTTTCCTTGCTAAGAAACTCTAAAAATCAATACATGTCTCTTTTGGGTGAAGTCTAATGTTTAATATAGAGTTTAGGTCTAAAAATTCCGTCTTTTACACTTCAGTCCTCGAACTTTAGTACGCCTGCCGCGGTTTTGCCGCGATCGCGGTAGAACCGCGACTAATGACCCTATCTGAATCTTGAAACTTCTGCAGCTGCCTTCCACCGCGGTTCGGCCGCGGTCGCGGTAGAACCGCGGCCAAACTGCTTCTCTGAATTTCAGGGCTGGCATGCGAGGTTCCAGTGGGAATTTACACAGTTAGCCTCTTTTTCTCCATTTTTGACTCCAAAACTGCTCCCTAGCCTTCCTTGGACATATATCGCCTGCAAATCATGAAAAGCACTAATAAGAGCATTTTGTTATCACTTTTATCATCAAAACTACATAAGAAGGTGATTATTTAACGTGTGATTATAGTCAAATTCACCTATTATCACTATGACTCAGTTATTCTCAATCTTAATATTTCTATAAATTAATAAAATTTGATTTACATATTTAGTAAAGAAATTTGAGTGTGAACAACACTAATTGAGGAATTCGATGCATGATTTGTGCAAAAAACTATGAGGCGAGCTCCTAGAGAAGAGCATTAACCGTGTTTTGGACACACAAACGAACATTTGGGGCGTAAGTTTTACAGAACTAAGCCTCACATGTGAGTCGCAGAGCGTTTTTATAGTACCCAGTACCAGAGCGAGTCCCAAAAATTCCTTTTAAAACACTGATCCATATGCTTTAAAACTGGGAGAGAGACACATCAAATGATACTCCATTCAGCAGAATTGAAAAGCAAAGAATCCAATTAATGATCGTAAAAGGCTAAATGATCTAAATGGAACATATTAGTTATCGGATACCCTTTTTTTCTTGGGAAATCTTTGTACGTTAAGTTACTCCTATCAAATTTAATTTGGTCACTACGCATGAAAAGAATAATAACGTGTACTCATTTTGTCCGTCAACTATGATTTAATGTGACCTCCTTCTCCTTTCATAGTTATATTCTTGTTATATAGACATAAAAAGGCGAAGAAATGAGCTTTGAGCTCAGTCACTCTTACATCGTCCGTCTTTTTAAATTTAAAAAAGAGAAAAGAAAAGACACACATATATTCTTATTAATAATTCACTCTAACTGAAGCTAGTTACTATGCAAATTGACTAACTTGAACCAATCTTTCAGTTAATTAATAAATGATCTTCTAACTGGATGCATCCACGTGTTCGCTTGATTGATCACATTTTCTATTTAGGTTAAAACCACAAGATGGAACTAACTTGATGTTCATTTTATTTCTCTTTGTCTTATTGTTTCAAATGACAATTGGGTCGAAACTTGGGAAATAACAATCAATTTCTGGATTTTCTTAATTCATTTTTTTTTTCTTTCCACCAAATGTGTAGATATCACATTAACTTAAGATCAACAGGGGCAGAATTACAATATTAGGTAAAAACTTAGAGGAATGAAATAGCTTTTGCTCATATTCTTTATTTTTATTAAAAAAATCATTAAACATATAAAGATATTTAATTGCAAATGAATAGTTTAAACAAGTTATACGTTCAATAGCTAAATTCAAAATTCATAATCTTTGAATCTTGACTCCCATCTACAGATCAAGAACGAATTGAATCATAGAAGCTGTCAAAAGTTTTGAATCGCTTTAATTAGTACGCTCGCGGAAAAGATTAGAAATGTGATTGAAGTTGAACTTTTCAAAATTCTGAATGATAGATGGTTCACATTATGAGGGACCTCTGGCTTGGAAAGTAGGACCAAAGACAAATGGATTTCTTATTGTGAGAAATAAATTTGTATTGTCTTGATTCACATGTTAACGATGTTGTTATTAAAGAAAAACTTCCCCTTTATATAGTGAAAAAGTTTCATCGCTAGTATAAATCTAAAAAGGTAAAATTTTTTCTTTCTCATTAGTTACTGATTCGTAGCCGGCATCGAGCGAGTTTCACGTCGTGATATGCGGTCACGGATATCACGACCTTCTATTCGTTGTGTACAACCGTTTATTATGTTTTCCGAAGTCTCAGAACTTGTTTCGGGCCCGGGGAGCATTGTTTTATCGCGCCCAACGATGAGCACATCGTTTACCTTTTATGGGTCTCGATACGCAAAGGCTTCCAGTCTCCATTTCAACCTCGTGTGTCTGTGCCCTACTTCCGTCTTTGCCTCCGAGAAATCGGGATATGCATTGTCGCTGATTTTACCCGTATACAGATAGTCCCCTCATTTTTCGGAGAGCAGGTTTGCCAGAATGATAGGAAACAAATAGATGAACCCTACTTTCTTCCCTAGTACGCCATAACTCAGTTAACGGGTAAGTCGAAACATCCCGTCAGTAGCGTCGTTCTGACTACGGACGTGTGTCGGCCATCGGTTGACTATCTTCAATGTGAAACATCACGTCCTAATTGCATTTTCCCCTATAAAAGCTTCAACCCTCTTCACTTCTTCCACTTTCCGTTTCTAGACTTTGCCTTCGAACATGCTAACGACTTTTAAGTTATTCAGATCTTCATACATTGTTCATTGAGACTTCATATCGTCATCTTCATCTCTATACTTCCTCTTTGAACCTTCATATTTTTCCACATAACTATATTCTTTAGATTATAATGGTTAAAACTTCTAAGTCAGTGCCTCAGCAGGCTGACCTTTATCTTCCCAGCCAGCCGTAGATGTCGGTCGTTCCGAAGTGGCTCTAGAGCCCCCCATGAAGAGCTTCATACCCAGGGGATACTCTTCGGGGATGACTTGAAGGTTGAGAAGGCCTCTATTCAACAAGACAGGGGCGAGGGAGAATGTAGATACATATGCTCCATCACTAAAGATACCCTTCTCACAGTCCGAGAAGACTGCAAGTAAGAAAGTAAAGACGTGTTCGTCCCCGGGCCTAATGACGATATTACTACCCACGCAGAGGGGTATTCAAGTGTTATACTTACCCATTAACGCTAGTCCTGGTAGACCCCGTAATTCTAGCTTTTTTCAAGAGGTACAAGGTGTCTCTCGGATAAATCCACTCGTCCTTCTAGAGGATCGTGATCCTCTTACGCCATTTTGTGAACAACACCAAATCTCCTCGGTTCACCCTCGACCACCTACTCTAGCTGTACAGTCCCCAAACTTTTCAAGGGGGATTGAGCTCGTTCGCCGAGCTCAATTATCGACGAGGATCGAGACTGAGGTTGGAAGGGGAGGTATGTTCTGGTGAAAATCGAAGAACTGATCCCTCTTGAGTTCCTGCCGTTCCTTGAAAAGTGGAACACGTCTCGTAACTGTCGTCTTCCTTAAGTATTAATTTCTTTTCATTTCTTCTTTCATTGCCTCTATTTACGGTCGTGCAGCTATTGCCCGAGTTTCTGATGGGATCCCCCGGTTCAAGGAGTGGATCAAAGGGATCTATAAGCAGATGCCATACTTAGAGTGCACATGGCGCAAACTTTCGAAAGGAAACCGGAGGCCGGTTCTCATGGTGAGGTTCTTCCCTGTATAGTTTCCACTACGTCCCCAACTTACACAATGCTAACATTTTCTCTTCTTTTATAGGTTTGCCTAAGACCACCGAAGTTAGGCTGTTGGATGGGGATGAGGATACATACTTACCTACCGAGCCCTCCATTTTGGGATAGCTTGGGACTATCATTGAGGAGGAGAAGATAAGAAAAATAAATTCCTCGGGTTCCCCAGATCGGAGGCGAAGGGAAAAAGAGGGCGGCCACAGGTTCTGGAAGCCCAAGAAGAATACCAAGTCTAGAGTGCCGGACCCTAACTTCCTCTATCGGACCCTACTTGGGAGCAAGCGATGACCGAGAAAATGGGCCATACGGCTAATCCCCTTCCGACTCGGAGGACGGGCGGGAGATGGAGATGGCGACCTCCTAGGAAGCTGTTCCTATTCTGAACAAGGAGATTGGTGTGATTGCCAACATCGAGACGCCCTTATGTATTGAGGGCATGCTTAAAGAGGCCCAAACGGGCAAAGCAAAATCAAGCAAGGGAGTACAAAGTTCAGACGATCCCCTCAACTCCCTTTTTGATGACATGGACATGTCCATATTGGAGGATTTTCCGGGCTGGCTCACCTGGAGATCTGGAAGAAGGACGTGCAATCGGGAGCTGGCGGGTCGATTTGAGCCCAATATTGGTAAAGCAATTTCCCGTGTCAAGCGCAAGAGAATGGTTGTTCTCACAGTCCCAGAGGATGACCGGGTATTGTCTGCTATGGTGGGTATAGCTAGCTACCTGCGATGCTTGGTGATCGAAGAGGACCAGACAAAGATGAAGGATTTTGGCACATCAAGTCTCTTCAACGAGGCGCAGCAGGCGCTGAACTAGGTAAGGAGCTAACACTTTCGTACCCCTTTAATTCAACTCAAATTTTTCTTTGATGTCTCTTACTAATTTCACCGTTTTACAGGCTTCCATGATTCATCATGAAAGTTTCCTCCGGTACTGCTTGGAAATTAGCTGCTCGAGTTCGAGCTCAATGAGCAGGTCCGGAAGAAGGACATGTACATGGCTTTTAGCGAGAAATAAGATGACGCCTTTAAAGACCTCCCAATTTTCTAAGTTGGGCTGGAAAAAGATCAAAAGGAAGCCTCGACCCTGAAGCGGGAACACGCCAACCTGGTTTAGAAGGTAAAGGTTTTTGAAGCTAAAAAAGAGCAGCTAGTCTTGGTTACTAACAACACAATTTTGCAGGTCCAACAAAATAAAGACCTGATCGATAAGCTACGGGCTAAGATGGACGAGGTCAAGGCCCATACCGAAGTGTAGAAAGGCAGGATGGACCGGTTGGTCTCGAAAAAGGAAGCTACAAATGCGGAGTGTGCATCGGTCAAAAACCAATTTCGGGAGGCAAAGGATAAAACCGACAAGTGGTCTAGTTTGAATGACGATCTTCGAGCATAACTGAGCTCGACCATCGCGGAACGAGATGCTCTCGAAAGAGAATATGCAGCACTGGGGGCCAAATTGGACCCAAACCTCTATTGATGTTGAGGAAATGGTGGCTTAGTATAAGACAGATGCAGAGGCAACCGAGACCCCTTAAAGACAAAGGCTGAATATGTGAAGTGGCTGTCCCAGAGAGAGATCCTTGAAGAGATTCACGCCCGAGATTTTGACCTATCGACCAAGATTGAAGAATCTAGGAGGCTCAAGGCTGAGGCGAAAGAACTATACGAGCCTGAGTGTCCCGAAGGTTTTGAGGGCTCTAAGGACTCTAACATTTTGGGCGACGAGTTAGGCTTTAGTGAAGACAAGGCGTAGGTCCCTTAATATTTTCCCAGCTTTTCTTACGTGTATTTTGTTTATCCTGAGGCCGTTCTGTTGGGCCTTTGTTAATATATTTGGGAATATATAAAAAATTTCCCTATATGGCGATAACATGCCTTTATTTTTCAAGCATCTTCTTGCAATTTCTATTCGTGTATTGTTTTTTAATGCCTTAGCATAGAATCAGATATGGTTATGGGGCATTCATTTTTTGGAGGTTCAAACGAAGCCCGACTTCGGTGCAACTTTGCATGCTCGTGGCTTTGAACCCTTTGTGAGATCGGAGGGTTTTAAGATGCTTTAGTGTTTTTAGATAATATTTTTGCCGAGGATAACCTTTTAGAAGGTTTCAAATTTTTGTAAGGGCCTTACTCTCTTGTTTGAACTTCGAACATCTTCGGCCATTTTTAGGGTGGTCTTAGCCTTTTATATTTGGGCACCGCCTAATAGGTTTGGTGCCTCTGAGATTCGGCATCCTGGGCTGCCCGATCTTTCATCGCGCGATAGTCCCCAAGTAGTGGTAGCCCATAGGCTCGATAGTCCTCGAGTAAGGGTAGCCCGTAGGCTTTTAGGATCGTGGACTGGAGAGACAAAATGCGAAATGACAAAGTGTAAGGTAAGTGGAATTTTCTTTCGTTTCTTGGTATGCAAGGTACATGATTGAAAACGGATAAAACTTATGCCAAGGCTAAAGCGAACTAGGTGGGCACGGTTCATACGACCATTTGGCCCTTACAATGAATCCTAACCGCCAAGCCTTAGCTTTTAGAACATTAAGTTTTCTTGTTCCCTTGCTAAAGACCTTAATCCAAGGGTAATGGCCCCTAATATTCGAGATCGAACTCGTGAGCACTCAGATACTGTTGACCTAAAGCAAGCGATCATCGACTCCGATTTCAAACTGGTCTTCAAATCTAAGTTAACATGCTTTACTGTTGTCGCGTTAAAAACCTTGCCGACAAACCCATTTTGGGACAAAACCGGTTTAATGGAAAAAAGTGCAATGTGTGCTTTCTGACCTAATAGCCACATCTGTCCCTGGTCATTTAGTTACATATGTTGGTCAAATTTATAACATGATTAAAAGGTAATTTAGTTCGTACCCTAGTAGTGTACCGCTTTTAAGTGTTCCACCTTCCAGTTGTTCGGTAGTTGTATGTCGTTTCCTGCTTCAGTTTATACAAGCCTTTATCGGTTATTCCAATAGCCTGATTCGGTCCCAGTTTCCCCTCGTTCAATTTCTTGGTGTGTTATGTTACTTTCCTCAACACCAAGTCCCCGAATTGAAAGTAGGTTGGCTCTTTGGTTGTAGTACCTTTCTATGCGCTTTTTCTAGGTAGCCAACCGGACCAGGACGACCTTCCGCCTTTCATCCAATAATTCTAGGCTCCTGATCATGGCGTCGCCGTTTGACTCTTCTATTACATATTGGAACTTGAGGCTCGGTTCTCCCACTTCGACTAGTATTATGGCTTCGGCTCTGTAGACTAACAAAAATAGGGTGGTCCCAGTATTAGATTTCGAGGTCGCACGGTATGCCCACAAGATTTCTAGGAGTTCCTCCCATTTCCCTTTCGCACTGATCAACCTCTTTTTTAGGTTTTAAAGTATGGTCTTGTTTGTTGAATATGCCTGTCCGTTCCTACTAGGGTAATAAGGCGTTGACAGTGTTTTTTTTTTGATCTTGTGATCTTCGAAAAATTTATTTACTTTGCTGGCGATGAATTTTTTTTAATTATCGCAAATTAATGACTTCTTTCTCATGAACCTTTCCGAACGCTTGAGCTTGACCCATTTGAAAAAATAACTAGTCATGAATAGTATGAATTGAGCCTTACCGGGTGCCCATGGTAGGGGACCAACGATGTCCATTCCCCACTTCATAAATGGCGCGGGGACAAATCCGAGCGGTGTATTTCTCCCGGTTGATGGATCATCGGGTCGTGTGTCTGGCAGTCGTTACATTTCCATACAAAATCCTTCGCAGCTTTCTCCATTTCGATCTAGTGGTAGCCGACCCTGGTTAATTTCCGAACCAAAGATTTTTTCCCCCGAATGATTCTTACACCGCATTCGTGAACTTCTCTCAAGATATATTCGGTATCTCCTGGCCCCAAGCATCTTTCTAGTGGAAATCGAAGGCTCTCCTGAACAATGCCCATTCGACAAAGCTAAATCTGGCAGCCTTGGTACACTGGTCTCTCGATTCTTTGGGATCTGAGGGAAATTTTCCCGTCTTCAAGTAGTCTAGGTACTTTTTCCTTCAATCCCTATTTAAAATCATTAAGTTTACTTTGGCATGAGCTTCTTCTATCATCGACTCCATGAGCTACACTACTATTCCCGAACTAAACTCATGGGCGTCGACAGACGATCCCAAGTTAGCTAGAGAATTAGCTTCGCTGTTCTAATCTCCGGGTACGTGCTGCAGGGTCCATTCCCTGAATTGATGTAGTGTTACATGTAATTTTTCTAAGTACCTTCGCATCTTTTCCTTTTTTACTTCAAATATCCCATTAACTTGATTTACCACAAGGAAGGAGTCTCACTTAGCTTTGGTCACCTCGGCCCCAAGGCTTTTAGCTAATTCAAGACTTGCAATCATGGCCTCATACTCGGTATCATTGTTAGTCAATTTCACATTTCTAATAGATTGCCTAAATACATTCCCCGTAGGTGGTTTCAATATGACCCCGACCTTGGACCCTTTCATGTTCGCGACATCGTCCATGAAGAGGGTCCAGATTCCCAAAGTGATCCCCGAGGTTAACAGTAGTTCCCTTTTGACTTCGGGTTCTAAGGTTGGCGTAAAGTCTACCATGAAGTCTGCCAAAATCTAAGATTTTATGGCGGTTCGAGGTCGATACTCGATATCATACCTGCTAATTCCATTTGGCCTATCAGCTCGAGAGCTTGACTTGTGCATGTCGTTCCTTAGTGGGAAGTAACAACATATATAAGGTGACATTGAAAGTATGACTTTAGCTTCCCGGAGGCGCTTAGCAAAGCGAGCACTAATTTTTCTAGGTAAGGATACCTTGATTCGGCCTCGCTTAAAGTTCTACTAACATAGTAGATATGGAATTGCATACCTTCTTCCTCCCGAACTAAGACCCCACTTACCACTACCTCCCAAACTTCCAAAGCTTGTTAGCATTCCAGTGTCCAGGAAAAGTTATTCTTCTTTTTAACAGTGAGAAGAATCAATGGCTTTTGTCTGAGGATCACTATATGAAACAACTCATTGACCTGAACATCTCCTTTGCAACTGGCTACTCTCCGTGGACCGTCTTGATTCCTCTTAGTATAGGGAGTTTCAATGTCCAGTGAAAGGTCGAGGGTACTTTCCTCATGTTGTGAACCCCACCCACGACCTTTAGAATAGAGTGTTATACCTCATGTCCACTTTGATCATATAGAACTTTGTCTCTCGGATCATCCCGGCGATTTTCACCAGCAGGGTTATCTCCCCTTTAGTAGTTTATATGCTATGTTAAATCCGTTCAAGACTCGGACTGCCAATACTATTTGGTTTTGTAACCCCAACTGCTCTACGACCCTTGATATAATGACGTTGGCCGAGCTACCTGGATCAATCAATACATGTTTAATTTGAGATTTATTGACAAGCACAAATATTACCAGCACATCATTATGAGGTTGTATGATGCCTTCGACATCCTTGTCATTGAACAAAATGATTCCCTACGGGACATTATATCGAGTGCATTTTTCCCTTGTGATAGATACTTTAGTGCGATTTATGGCCCTTGGGGGACATCGACCCCTCCAATGATCATGTTGATGATGTGCTGAGGCTCTTATTGTTCGGTCTGTTTGTTGGCATCTCTATTACTGAAGTTATTTTTGGCTAGATCACTCAGAAGCTCTCGGAGGTGCCCGTTATTAAACAATCGGGCAACTTCTTCTCTCAATTGTCAGCAATCCTCGGTCTTTTGGCCATGAGTTCAATTATACTTACTCATCAAGTTAGGTATCTTTGGATAGCGTCGGACTACAATAGTCGAGGCCTCTTTGTTTCCTTGATGCACCCGATGGCTGATACGATATTTGCAGCATCAATATTGAAGTTACACTCTGATAATCTTGGAGCTTCCCTACCCTCGGGTGACTGTTGAAACTATTTTTGCTCATCAAACCTCGGCTACTGGGCCCTCAATTACTTTTCTTCTTGTTCCTTGTGGGGTGACACCCAAACCTATTTCCCCTTCGGTCCGTACTGTATGGTTCGTACCGATCCCAAACCAGCCTTGGCTCATGATCGACGACTCTCTTAGACCTATCATTGGCTCTGATGGGATAAGCATATCCAGAAGGGGCTCTGAGTTGGTCATCCTAGACTCTTATCTTTCACTGGTACCTATTGTGGACGTCGGCCCAAGTTACCATCGGGTACTCTGCCAAATTTTGTTTTAGCTTCTATGAGGCCAATTTGCTTCGGGGATTAAGTCCTTGAGTGAATGCTTGAATGGTCCAATTATCTGCAATTGGGGGCAGGTCCATCCGTTCCATCTGAAACCTTGACACGAACTCCCTGAGCATCTTATTATCTTTTTATTTAACCTTGAAAAGGTCCAATTTTTTGGTCTCGACTTTGATGGCCCCGGCATGGGCCTGCACAAGAGCATCTGCAAGCATAGAAAACGAGTCAATGGAATATGGGGGTAAGTTGCAGTACCATATCATCGCTTATCTTGACAAAGTCTCCCCAAATTTCTTCAGTAACATCGACTCGATTTCATCATCTTCCAAGTCGTTCCCTTTGATGACACATGTATAGGAGGTCACATGCTCATTCGTATCCATGGTTTTGTTATATTTTGGAATATCGGGAAACTTGTTTGGGATCGGCTTTGGTGCCGTGCTCGGAGGGAAAGGCTTTTGGATAAATTTCTTGGAATACAGCCCTTTCAATTAAATCGACCCCAGAGTTGTATGTTTCCACCTTTTTGTCATTGACCTCAATTTTCTTCTCACCTGATTCCACCCATTTTGTAAACACTTCGAGCATTTTTATTATCTCAGATTAGATCCCGGGCTCATCTTCACCCGGTCTCTTGGTGGTTCGTTTGTTTCTTCGGGTGCTTTCCTGGGATTGTTCGGGCTCGACCCTACTATAGGTGTGCCCTTGATTCCGTAGTTGTGCTATCACCTCCTATTGAGCATGAAACATCTCGAAGATTAGCCGCAGGCTTACCTCATCACCTTCTCCATCGGGCGTTTCTCGAACTATTTGTCAGGGTCCTCCACGAATGCTGTTTTCGGGATCGTTCGGTAGGTTGACGTGGATAGCCACCTGTGAGTTAGCATCGATCGGATCGGCAGCGAGGACTCCATTAAGATCAGCAGGGGGCACCTTATTGCTAGGCGCTAGATTATTGTTTTTGCCATGATAGCCAGAATCAGCGTCAATGTTCAAGTGGGCAGAATGAGAATTTGATATTTTTAAGCTTACCTAAAATTAAGACCTTAATTAAAGAACAAGCGTAAAATAGAGTGTGTTATGAAGATTTGTATCAAACCACCACTATTATCCTTAGCCCTATGGTGGGCGCCAAACTGTTCACCTTTAAAATGGATAACAATTAAATTTATACGGGTTTTAAGGATACGTGGACTGATTTAACAAAACTGATTAAGAATATTAGATGACTGAATTAAAGGCAGAATAAATAATCAAACCAAATGTATGTTACGACCCGAATCGAACTTATGTTGAACATTAGTTTTGCCCTCGATCAGACCCTTAGTTCGAAGCCAACGGTGAACAATGAACAATCAATAAAGTAAGAACTTTACAATAGCTTGAGAAATGAATTTGTATTGCCTTGATTCGCGTATTATAATGTGTGTTATCAAAGAAAAGCTTCCCCTTTATATAGTAGGAGAGTTTCATACCTAGTACAAATCTAACAAAGGCAAGAATCTTCCTTTCTCATTCGCTGCTGATCTGTAACCGACATCGAGCGAGATTCGCGCCGTGATATTTTCTCGGTCGTGGATATCACGACCCTCTATCCGTCTTGTGCAACCGTTAGTTGTGTTGTCTGAAGTCTCAGAACTTGTTTTGGGCCCGAGGAGCGTTCATTATCGCGCCCGACGATGAGCACATCGTTCATCTTTTATGGGTCTAGGTACAAAAAGACTTCCAGTCTTGGTTTCAACCTCGTGTGTCCGTGGCCTTCTTCCGTCTTTGCCTCCGAGAAATCAGGATATGCATTGCCGTCGATTTTACCCGTATACACTTTGACTAAAACTTTTAAAGAAATTTGCAACTTAGTATTTTTGTATGTTTTTTATTATATAAATTTTATCTTTATAAATTATTTAATCTATGCCCAGCTATACTCTGAAAGTTAATTAAATTAGCTCTGGATATGTGAAAAAGGACAAAACGTAAGTATTACAAGGAACATCCTAAACCCTCATAAAGAATTAATAGGCTGACACATTGCGATCTAAATTAAATGATGGGAAGCAAAAGAAGAGAGTTGTGATCTAGAATATAGGATCTAAGCAAGTACATGCATGCTTTAGCAATGGGCAAAAATTGGTGACTGTAGGTCAGAATGAGCACGTGCTAGGGCTTCATAAAATGACCAAATCAATTATTCAAAGCCTTTAGTATCTAGGGAAGGTTTCCTTGTATTAACAAGTTTTGCATTTTAAGATTAAAATTTGTGTGCCTAAATATGATACATAATTAAGTGCCTTACCACTTATAAGGTAGGAGTAAGGTCTGCATACACACTGCCTTTCTCAGACCTTACTGTGTGGGATAATACTGGATAGAACTTTAACTCCCAAATAAATATAGGCAAGACAATCAATGTATGAAGACAAACGCCTACCGTAATTTCTGGTGTTGAACTCTTGCTTCGTTCGCATCTTTCAGTTAGTAGAAAGCATAAGCATGAAACGACATTTGATTCCCAAATATTATTGCAACCGACAATTTCTTGGCTTTCGTTCTTAGTCTTATATGAAACACTTCACGGTCTTACTTAATTCACACTCAAACGGGACCTTCATTAAGCAGTTTAAGAGGACAATGGAATGATGATCCTTTTCAAAAGAAATACTCCCTATAGTTCCAGTTAATTATTTAGCGGTATTCTGTATTAATTAGTCTGTTTTAATAAGAATAACATATTTATAAATATTTTTAACGAAAAACTTATATAGCTATGCACATATTTTGACATATTTAATATCATAATTAAATTTCAAAAGTATCATAATCACACAGACATTATTGCATGTTTGAGACCACCTAAAAATATTAAAAATCTTTTTTTTTTCTATCTTAAATTTCGTGTTCAATCAAACAATATCAAATAAATTAGAACACATAAAGTATTAATATTTTATCAATTTCTTTGAAGAGAAGTGAGAGAAAATAAAGTAGTTATCTTTTATACACTTCGATTTTCTTTTGCCCTCGTTAAAAAAGATGCAAAATTAACCTAAATTGCAGCTCACTCAATTACTTAAATTAAAAATAATCAGGGAATATATAATATGTATAATTAGTGTTTAATTTATATTTACCTGTTAGTAAAAATACAAAATAAAACTAGCCAATTATTTGTGTAAAAATCCCCCCCAAAAAAAAAAAGAAAAAAAAAGAAAGTTGTATTGCATGTGGAAATAAAGCCGATTTTAAATGCGTCGCCTAAATTACAGTTGTGGAACCAAATTAAACTTACGTAGCAGGTTTAGCTCATAGCACATGTTCATGTTTTTCTTACTCCATTGAGACAGCACAAGACCAATCAAGGCATCCTTTTGTTTTAGTAAGGTAGAAGCTACCAGAAAAAACCCTCTTTCGTACATATGATATCACGTTGCAAAAGTCTGAAAACGAAAGGAAGTACTGAATTTAGTGTAAATATGAGTACATGACAATACCATATATGAGGGGAGCCTCAACGGTAAAGTTATCTCCGTATGATTTATAGGTCATGTATTTGAACCGTAAAATTAGCCTCTAATGTTTGCATCAGAATAGGTTGCCTATATTACACCCCGTCAAAGCGTGGTCCTTCTCGACGTTACTCTGTGTACATAAACTTTCACCAGGTACAGACCTTATTAGTTAACCGCAATTCTTTTGGCAACAAACATCCTAATTTCTTGAATGGAGTTCTGTTCCACTTTAGCTCAAAGTTAAGTGGCTTAACAAAAAGGGAATTTCTCATTCAGACATATACATAACTTTGATGGAGCAGACTGGAAGATCCAATCCAGTGTTGGAAAAATCGGTTATGGAGAATATGATTTATCAATATTTGAGGTGTGTCAAGAATATTGTTTTTAAGGATATTTCGCCTATGTCACGATCCAAAATAAACCAAAGGTCGTGATAACACCTAACACGCCGCCAGATAAGCCAACAGTGAATGTTTAACTTAATTACTCATTTTAGTATTTTTGAAATCATAATTTTCATCAATTAAATAGTAAAAAGTAGAATTAACAGGGTTAGTGATAATGTCGTCACAACCTCAATAAAGGACAACCCATAAGTACCCCCAAAACCCGGTGTCACAAGTGCATGAGCATCAACTAGGAAATAAAATAAAATACAATATCTGTCTGAGATACAAATTAGATAGGAGAATACAAATAACTCAGTGGATACTCCGCAGGTTGCGGATCATAACATAAAATGCAGCTAACGGTAAGTCTCCACAATAGCCGCGCCTCTGCGCCCAAAAGATCACCAGACATATATATACCTGCACAAAAATGTGCAAGAAGTGTAGCATGAGTACGTAAATCAATGCGTACCCAGCAAGTATCTAGCCTAACCCCTAAGAAGTAATGACGAGTGGTCGATATCGACACTTGCTAGTGTTCCAATAAGATAGATATAATAAGAAGTACACAGATATGAAACAGAGTAAATAAATGAACTAAAAAAGTGTAAATACGTGATGTGGTCCTCCTCTCTACAATAGACTCAAGCTCTCAATTAGCAATCACCCCCTCAACCGGAGAAAAAAGATATATATATATATATATATATATATATATATATATATATATATATTCTTCCTCACCAGATAGGTGGTCACAATTAAAACCAGATAGACTCATAGATACACTGACTTCTTATCAGATATTACAAATGATTTCCATGAGAGTATTTTATAGAAATGCCGAGGTGTACGGCCCGATCCCATCATATTTTGTGCACTACCGAGGGTCGAACGATACGAGCCATAGATATATCAATTCCGTCGAGGCGAACGGCCCGATCCTATTAGAATAAGAAGCTTTGACGGGTTCTTGACCCCACTTACGAAGGACCACGTGATTTATAAGGAGCTTTGCAAAAACCTTTCGATGAGAATGCATAACGCGGGAGAACTTCGTAAGAGGAGTATAACTATTACATGGATAATCATGAAACTCGTCAAATCTCGACAATAGCAAGTCTATCACTCTACGCCCGTCTAGTCTCAAGTAGTAATGTGAAGAAAAAGAATTTAATAAGCAAAAGATAACCCAAATAGTACAGTTATAGCATGGCGTAAACCTGAGTTTACCCGGACAATAACATGAATGTAGCTGCGTACGGACTCTCATCATCTCATGCGTACATAGCCCCCAACAAGTAACACATATCAATTACAACACCTAGGGGTAGTTTACCCTCACAGAGTTAGACATGGGACTTACCTCGCTCAGAAGTTCCATAACCAGCTCCAATGCCGCTCTAACACCTCAAACCGGTGCCTTTACCTCCAAAACTAGTCAAGCAATGTGCAAACAATAAAAGTATACTCTAATACTCATAATAAATCAATTTATAACAATTTTCAACTCTGCTCGAAAAGTCAATAAAGCCAACCCTCGAGCCCATATGCCCGGATTTCGAAAATTATCGTAACGCATATAGTCTATATCCAGAAAATCATCCAATTTCTCTCATGAATCGACCCTCAAATCAAGGATTTACCATTTTCACCTTTGGGGAACATAATCCCAATTTCTACAATCCAAATATAGATAAAAATAATAACCAACGGAAATAATCATGGAGAAATATAAAAAATGAAGGTCACATATTTTCCTCTTGTTGAGACGATAACAACACCGCAAAAATCACCTCAAACAGAGCTCTAGAACTCAAGATATTCCAAAAATACTAAAATTCTCGATTTAAAACACTGTCCGAGCGATTTTTCTTCTTCGTGTTTGGGGGAAAACCTTCGCATTCGTGAAGAGAAATTCTTCGCGTTGACCGGTCAATCCAAACTTCCTTTTTCGCGCTGGCGGGACCTCCATCACGTTCGTGAAGAACAAAGTCCGCACCGAATACCAACAATCTTTCCTAATACTGAAATGAGTATAACTTTCTCAAACGACATCAAAATTTGGTGATTCTTGTTGCTATGATTCCATAGTTATGATACGGATCTAATGCTTCAATCCAATCATAAATAAAAGGTACTTTGATCAATATGGTCCAAAGAAATAACAGTGAAACATCAAATAAGAGCACGATACAATCTAAATACATTTGAAACACACTCAAGGCACCTGGGACGCCGTCCAATCATACCGACGCGCTCCATAACATAACCCGGATCTAATTGAGGCCTCAAATCACAACAAATAACATCAAAACTACGAATTGCGCATCGATTCAAGCCTAATAAACTAGTAAACTTCTAACTTCCACATCCGATGGAAAAACCTAACAAATCACGTCCAATTAACCTCAAACTTTTCACACAAGTCACATTTGACCTTATGGACCTATTCTAACTTGCGGAATCATAATCCAACCCTAATATCAAAAGTCCACCCCCCATAAAACATCCAAAATCCTCTAACTTCCAACTTTCGCCAATGACCCCAAAATGACTTACGGACCTCCAAATCCACATCCGGATGCGCTCCTATGACCAGAATCATCATACAGAGCTATTTACAAGCTCAAAATTCCAAACAGACGTCAATGACATTAAAATTATCTTCAACCCAAATTTATAAAATTCTTCCAAAATGCCAATTTTCCATAATAGGTGCCAAAACACTCCTGGGTCATCCAAAACCCGATACAGACATACGCCCAAGTCCAAAATCATAATACTAAGCTATTGGAACCTTCAAATCCCGATTTCGAGGTTGTTTACTCAAAAGTCAAACATGGAACTCTGACACTTCCCAAATAAGATAACGGCTTTGGATCTTGATCTTTGGAGTTGGTTTACTTCATGCTTCAGGCAGGAAACCTAAATTAGGCTCTCCTTGGTTGCAAATTTTTAGTTTTCTAATGTAATTTTACTTCATTTTATAATAACTATTGGGGCTATTAGTGAAAAAGGGAGGGTCAATCGCACATGCAAAGGGGTAGATATCATGTTCATAGGGAATCTTTATACTTCTGCATTCATATCCTGCTTTCAACTTTCATTTCTGCATTTTATATAGAAACCATGTCTATAGGTTATGAATTTCATATAGAAACCATATCTATAGGATTCTGCATTATATAGAAACCATGTCTATAGGTCCTGCATTTCTGTATTATATAGAAAACATGTCTATAAGTCATTTCCAAACGCTGCATATCATATAGATAACATGCCTATAGGATTTCCTGAATTTTGCATCATCATCTATCACTAGGAAAACCTGTTTATAGGTTTAAATAACTAACAACATTTTAGATATTAGGCCGATAAGACTTCTGCACTCTTGTTTTGATTGTAAAAACATTTTAAAAATCAATGGCACCTAGAAGAGGACTTGTTATTTACAGAAAAACATAAATTTTGCAGATGTTAAGCAATTGCTACTTAACACCACGTGTATAAACGGTTACCGGGTTTACTGTGGGGTGATCCATATTATGTATAAACTTAGGACCCCTTCCCTTACTTGTTTATTTTATTCAGAATCTCAACTGTTTTTTCTCAAAATTCAGCTTCTTTAACTGCTTTTAACTTCAATTACTTGTAACAACTATGTGAAAATTTCCTCTTTTACTTGTTTATTCAGAAATGTAAAACTGCTTTATTCTCTCAAACTTCAGCTTTGTTTAACTGCAATTACTTACAACAATTATGTGAAAACCCCCCTTTTCATATTTGTAATTCTTGCTTGTCTATTTGTTGTTTGCACTTAAAGTGACAATTATAGTATGGTCGGGAACCGCACTAGTAGATCTGGAGGGGTGCCTAACACCTTCCCCTCGGAATAATTTCAAGCCCTTATCCAATCTCTGGTTTTCTAAATCAAAGTTTCTCTTAGTGTCATAATGCACTTAATCATTAGGTGGTGACTCTTCAATTCAAACCCAATTCCCAAAAGGAAACGAGTTGTCCGCCCAAATGTCATAAATTCGATTTTGCGAGAAAAGGGGGGCATCGACACTCATTGTGCGCATATTCGTATATTTAACTGGTACACCTATTCTGATAATTCCTCTATGAATTTGAAGTTATTTTCTCCCATTTCTACAATTCTACACCGCAGACTGATAATAACAAAGAACACTCCAAGCAACTTTCATAATCCACTACAAAAGCTTGATACTTAACCATACCATGAACTCGAAATCCTTAGGCACCACACTTTAATTTTGAACCCACTAGAACCATTGTTTAGAGTCACCCACTCTGACTTGTTACCGAATATAATCAAACTCAAAGGCCCTGCTAGCACATGAACATCCTCTCAAAGAAGCAACCGGATGAATTCCTTTCCTTATACATCACATCCATACGAATCATAGACTTTGAGTCTTCCCAAAAACTGAACATGAACTGATAAGGCAAAATATAACACACATTCCTCAAATCCTTTGCTCAAATAACCACTGATGTTTTCTTTCATTAGTCATAATAACCCACCAATACATCGATAACTAGAAACCACAAAAGTAGACAACCACGCAATCCAATCATAGATGGTGGGGCTCTCCCATTTAGCTTGAAGCTACAATTACATAACCCTGGGATCACCGAGATTCCGTCTTCCCCATTGACATAAGCTAAAAGTCCAACAATACATTCCAAACTCGAAGTCATGTTGCATCCAAATAAAATCCTTGGACATAGTCCCTGTCCACCATGAATTCCCAAATGGCTCCAAAATTTCCTCAAGGCGTGTGGCCATCCTACCACAGAACCCAAATGTTACTCTTCTACTCTCCCACTTTGGTTAAATCCTCTCCTTTAAGCAACTCCTCGACTTCTGCTTTTCATACTTGACCTTCTAGCACTTCGACCATCGCAAAATACCTCCCACATATCCTTCGCTGCCTAATTGTTGCCTCAAATCCAAATCTATCTCTGTAACACTTGATCTAATAAATTTCTACCAAATCCAAGCCTCCTAGAAGATCATCCTTCTCGAGACATCAACATTAGAAATACCCATTTGATTATGAAATTGCTACACTCTGCTATCTCTGACAACTGCTTCTCCAGCACCATTTTACACTACCCTGACCTTAAAACCGGGGAACCTTAACGTGTTCAACAACAATCACCACATCACAATTGATAATCCCCCTACGCTAAAAAATACTAAGTCTCGCTACTCTATTATCCCAAACCTGAATATTCATAGTCTAATTACCTTTCCTCCACTAGAAATAAAATGCTGAACCTTTGAATCATGCACTGAGAAAAACCTCCTTTCAAGTCATTCACTGCCTCGACACATAAACAAGCACCCTACCTTACACCAACATTATGCGATAACAACATCTGAACATCATAGCAATCTTCGGGAAGCCTCGAAACCATTGAAAACACAACTATAGAGCCAAAATGACAGAACATCCTTCCATAAGAAAATGATAATGACTTTCTTGAATGCGCAGGAGAAACGTCCTGGCTACGTCTATAGTACCACTACAATTCCTCGATGCCTAAGCTGCCTAACATCAAGTTCAAGGAAGACAAAGTTTGTTAGGCTTATGCAAGGAAGAAGCAGGTAAGATCCTCTTTTAAATATAGGAAAGTGGTAAGCACCACCAGAATAATGGAACTGGTCTATATGAATCTCTCTGGTCTAATGAGAACATTAAGCAAAAGTGGTAAAAAACATGTGATGGTGCTTATTGATGATTACTCTAGGTTTACTTGGACATTAATTTTAACATCTAAAGATGAAGCATTTGACATGTTTACTTCTTTTCTTAGAAAAACTCAGAAACAACTAGGTTATCAATTTGCATCAATTAGGACTATCATGGAACTGAATTTAAAATTGCTAAGTTTGCTGAATTTTTGCATGCTACATCATAAATAGTTGCTTGATTAGACCTCTTGATAAGAAGATTCCCTATGAGTCATTTAAAGGGAGAAAGCTAAATATATCCCATCTTAGGACATTTATATGCAAGTGCTTTGTGCACAATAATGGCAAAGACTCCCTAGGTAAGTATGATCCCAGAAGTGATGAGGGCGTATTCTTGGGATATTCTTCACATAGTAAAGCTTATAAGATATACAGTAAAAGAACTATGTGTGTTGAAAAAATGTACTAACATTCTTTTTGAGAAGCAGGAACAAGATAATGAAGAGATTGGGCTGATAAGAAATTCAAATGGTGAAACCATAGTCCAGCCTGAAGAAGCATCACAAGAAGGAACATGAGATGGAACAGGTCCTTCCATCCAGGGCAACATGACAGGGGGAACTGACTAGAGAGGAACGGATCCTCAAACCTTGAGGGAACTTGTCGATGAACCTATTCCTTAGTAACAAAACCAGGAAGAAACATCTAAAGAAATTGACACTCCTATTGCAACATCCACGAAATTGGATATAGATGAACTTGGTTCATCTGTTGATATGAAGTTTTATAGGGGAATGATTGGTTTTCTTTTGTATCTTACTGCTAGCAGACCTGACACATTATTTTTAGTATAGGTCTTTGTGCTCGATTTCAGGCAAATCCAAAGAAGTCCCACTTGACTGCTGTCAAGAGAATGTTGAGATACTTGAAAGGCACAAATGACCTTTGCCTTTGGTATCCAAAAGGTAGTAATTTTAACCTAGTGGGATATGTTGATGTTGATTATGCAGGTTTCCTTGGTGATAGGAAGAGCACCTTAGGTATGGCACACTTTCTTGGTTCATGTCTTGTGTCATGGGCTACCAAAAAGCAAAATTCAATGGCCTTATCTACTGCTGAAGCTGAGTATGTTGCTGCTGCTTCATGTTATGCTCAATTGTTGTGGATCAAACAACCATTATTGAACTTTGGAATTGATGTTGGTTGCATCCCTATTTTTTGTGATAACACTATTGCTATTAGTATGACAAAGAACCCGATTCATCATAAGAAAACTAAGCAAATAGATGTTAGGCACTATTTTTGAGGGACAACTATGAGAAAAGTTTGATCACTGCTATGAGAACCTGGTTCATCAAGATAACGCGGTATATTTCCTACACTCTACATAATTTGAAATAACTATATTTGGATCATGAGCAGAGTCCTACCAAATACCAAAATCCATTTGGACTTATATGTTGCAAGTGAACCAGTCCCATTCAAAAGAGTCCCAATCAAATGGACGTACCTAGATTCTAGGGATACACTCCGACATCTCTTCACAACTGAATTTCAGTTTGATTAAACTTATAACAGTCTGAAAAGCTGTAGTTACCCCATCAATTATTCCTCTGTATATTGATCAGCTTTAGTGTATTCCTTACCTGATCTCTCTCAAGCCGTCAAAAACTCTCATTCTTCTTTCATATTCCAAGCACAGTTTAATTCTCTTCTCTTCCATACCCTAACCTAGATATGTTAAACACCTCTGAAAATCCTTCATCACCACCATAGGAAACCACTCCCACACTTTCTACCACTGCCTCAACCACACCAATTTCTAAGAAAAGTAAAGTAAAGATGATGGCTCGTAATATTGTCGCTGAAGGAGAGCAGATCAAGAAAATAAACAAGCTTTTGAAAGCAGTAGGGAAGAAGAATCCTAAAAATATGAAGATTCATTTAAGTCTGCTACTAAGGGGGAAGAAAGTAGGTCTTCCGAAACTAAACATGTATCTTTTGATTCTAACGTTACTCCTGAGACAACTTCTGAAGTTGCTGTAAACTTGGAGAATAGATTTGTATTGGTAGGATCTATAGCAGGTGTTAAGACTACAGAATCTGGAGAAGAAGTTGGTGGTAAAAATAAAAAGGGAAAAGAAAAAGAGAGCTAGGATGCTAGGATAACTGTGAAGGGAAAGGGTACAAGAGTGGCTGATTCTTCACCCACTCCTGTTGGTCTAACAAAAGAAACTAAGGCAATGATTGTTTTGGGAAGAGGAATTTAGTGAAATAGAAGAGAGTGTGAGCAAAACAGGGGGAAGTGGGTTTGGCAAAGCTGCTGAGAGGTTGGTTTAACTTGAAATAATATATATAAACATGTTCCATTTGAACAGGAAACCCTCGCGGACCTACTGATAGAGTTATCAGTAGCACCAAAACTCATGCCATTCCCTATTGTTTATTCTCATAACTGTGCTTGCACATTTCAAGGTACCTATGAAGAAGTGGGGTTAATACTCTACTTGCTTGAGATTATGAGGTCAATGCCATTTTTAATGAACCTGGTTCATCTAAAAAGACCCCTATCAATAGCAAGGTCAGAGCTCTATTATAGGAGAGTGAGGCAAAGGACGCTGAGATAGCAAGGCTAAATACACGATAGGTTGAGGTACAATCTGAAAGAGATGTTTTCAGAGCTGAATTTGCAAGGGAAAAGAAGAAGAATGATGGAATTCTTCAAGACATGCTAAAACTTCTCCAAGCAAATAATTCAACACTTACCTCTTCCAAGCCTTAAATCCTAGCATAGTGTAGATCAACGAGTTCGGGACGTTTTGTTTCTTTTTCTCATTTTTTAAGTATTTTTATTTCTTCTTATGCTTTATGGTAGAATCTTATCAACCGTCAATGAAGTTCACTATATTTTCTCTAACTGTTTGTTTATATTTCTTTGATGGTTGAAATTCTTAGTTTGATTTATGATGATTAATTCATGTTTGCATTTGAAGTAGCCCCAGTGTCCATGAGTAAGTTTTAAAATCTGGTTATCTCACATTTTTTATGCAACTTTTCGATGACCAAAAGGGGGAAAAAAGGTTGTACGTTAAACAAGTGATGTTTACACTTTGAACAGTGATGTTTATAACCTAATGTACCTGGTCCTTGATGATAAGTGATAAAAGGAAAAATGTTTCTAATATTGTGTTGATGTTGAGCTGAGTTGAAACAAGGCCTAAGCTTATGAAAAGCACAGAGTTTGTCATCATCAGAAAGGGGGCTGACAAAGGAACTCAAGATGAACCAGGTCCATCCCTTAGGTGCAAAAAAGGGGTAGCTTCGAGCATGTGGTTTGCACGTGAAGGAGATAAGCTTAACTTGGTGTATTTAATATCTCCTGATTGAAAATGTTGCAAAATTGATAAGGAGAAGGACTCCTTAATTAAAGAGAACACTATCCAAGATAGGGAAGGGTTAGAAGTTGAAATCAACTAGAACTCTTCCACCAAGGAAGAGTTGCATCAGAACTATAGTTATTTCTTCATCTATTAACTCTATATATTACAAAATGTTCTCTTTTACAGGTATTGCACATACGCAGAAGTTATACTAAATTGAGAGCAAAAGAGCAAGATGATTTTGCAAGAAATTTATTTTAGATTTGAGTGTGCACTCCTGAAGCTACTTGAACGAGATAGAAGAACCAATTCCATTGTGTCGTTCTTTATTTCTAGTTCAATTGTAGTAGGTGATTTAAACTTGTATCTTTCAGCTTTCATAGAAGCAATTGTATTAGATACTTAGAGTGTTCAAGTTATATGCTAACTTCAAGTTGTCCCAACGATTGAAGCTGTGTGCTACAATGGTATTAGAGTTAATCCTTAGGTTTACAAAGAGTTTTGTAAATGCTGTTTTGGCTTAGTGATTTTAGTGGATGTTTGGAAAAATCCTACTGAGTAGTAGGTCATGGTTTTTAACCTTTTGAGCCAGGTGTTTTCCACGTAAAAATCTTTGTGTTCTTTATTTTATGTACTTATTATTCCGCAAATAGTAGTAGTTAGTACACCTAGTGTGAGCACATGATTTTTGCCCTATATATGAATTACTCCCACAAATTCAAACAAAATGATTTGTTCTTTATTTTCACAATTTTTGTGCATTTTGGTGTCATTCTTTAATAATTGTTTGCATTTTTATTCATGCATGTTAAGCCATATGAAAATATAAAAATATGCATTTGTATTTAGGATTTTAAATGTCATTTTTAGTGTTAACTGGGTATTGATTTGTTTTAGAACAAAATTTAAAGAAATTCACAAAAATAGTTCCTAGGCAAATTTAATTGATAATTGATTTGTTTTGATTTTTACAAAATCAGAAAAAATACAAAGTAAAAATACAAAATACAAAAAATAGAAATGAATGCAAAAGTAAAAGAAATAAAAAGAAAACAAAAATCAAAGAGAGAAAACAAGTAAGTAAATTTTGGGCCAAAATATTTCAGCCCAAAGCAAAGACACATATGCCCAGGCCCAATAAACACCCCCCGAAACCCGATCAGCCCAAGACATTCCCCTGGTTTAATTAAAATGCCTGAATTCCCCCCTCATATTAACCTAGTATTTCCCCTGTATTATCTCTCTATCTCCTTCATCGATTCTCCAGCACCGACAGGAGAGGTTTCCTACATTCTTGCCGGTGACTGGCGTCCAATGGTTTCCAAAGTAACACCAAAAGCCTTGTCTCCTTTCCTTCATGACACGTCCACTGCTTCTTTCACTCAACAATCACCAGAACTCCTCAAATGTTCTAAACCCTAGCCGCCGCCCTCGTTTCCTCTGGTGGCGGCGCGCCTCAAATCACCCCAAATTGATATCCCAAAGCCACCAGACTTCCCTCGTTGCAAATCTATCGTTCCCTTCCTGCGAACGAGTCCAGCATTTTTCAGATTTCAAATTCGAGGTTCGTCGGGTCCCGGTGAAGAACAAGCGGGTGGTATTATTCAGGGAATTAAATCGAAGGTCCTCGTTGTTTCTGTCTGGGTTTTCGTTAGGTATTTCTTCTATCCCATTGTTATAGTGTAATTTCTTCTTTCCTTCCACTTCTTTTGTTTTCTTCTGATTATTTGCGTGGATTCTAGTTTGTTCTTGTGTTTGTAGGTTAAGTCATGTAGACCAAAATGGGTTACTAAATCAATATTATAATCTGTTGAAACCTTCAAGTTTACAAATAAAAGTTTCTTGCCATAATAGCCTAAGTCAAATTGTATTATTAATTGCTTGGTTGTTTCTTTGCTGATTGGTTTTGTACTGATGATTGATGATATGAACCTGAGATTAATACATAATCCTTGATTATAGGTTTAGGGTTTAAGTTTTCTTTTTCAATCGACAAGGTCTTTTCGAATGGTTGTTCTTTATAGTCAATTAATCCTGTTTTACCTTAGGTTTAATCTGTGTTCTGTTAGTTGGTTTAATCCAATTGATTATTGGTAATTAGACTGGTGATGAGATTAACTTTAGGAATTGTTTGGATTAAGTCGAATTTTAGCTCTGTTGAATAATTGATTGTGGTCAAGATAACGGGTTGGTCATTTTGGGGTAAATAGCAAGGAACTTCAAGGGTAGGTCTGATAGCAATTTCAGGGAATCTCAAGGTTAGTTTGGGTATAGGAAAATGGTAGGTTTATTAAAAATAGTAAATTTCAGAATGAAGTGAGGGCAATATAGGAATTATAATAGGATAGAATCTTCTAGATTGGGGCATTAGTATAGTTTTCAATAAATAGATGTAGTAACTTGTAGTACAAGTCAGAAAAATAGAAGGTTAAAAAGAAATAAAGTAGGGACTAATGAGAATGAAAATCTGAAGTGGCACCCTAGAATTTTTCTATAAATAGGCATTCATTTGCCTTGTTTTTCAAGTGTAAGAGCCCCAATATTCCCCCAAAATTCCCTCCAATCTCTGCAGATTTGAAATTTAAAGTTCAGATTAGAATTCCTTAAATTTTAGCTTGATTCGTATAGAAAAAAACCAAATAAAAAAAACAATAGAAAACTTGCAAAAAATTCAATATACTGTTACATTGAAACTTCATGTAGCTTCCTAGTTAAATTTTGAATAAGTTGAGGTCAAATGAGTTTGTTTTTGATCAATCGATTGCTGTTGAGTTTCTAAGTTCATTCCTGGGCTGTTCCTGAACTGATTCTGTGGTTTGAGAAGGATTTCAAGCTATATTGTCTGCTTCTGGTTCAAAAATTGCTGCTGACCTCCTTCATCTTCTTTATTTCATTGTAATCCAGGTACACATCTCAAAATCACTTCCATGTGGCTGTTGAAACAGAAATGAAATGAGCATTTTCACGATTTCTGCCTCATGATCTAAAGTTGCATATGTGATGTAGTTTAATTTGGTCTATAATAATGTGAACCTTGAACTGTTTGTTTATTAGTGAATCTGTACTGTTTTGCATGGCTTAGGATTGTGTCAGTTTCTATGTTTAGCTAATAGTGTTGTGAATGGCTTAAATAGCATCAGATTCAGTTGAAAGTAGTTGTTCACTTAGTGTTGATTAGGTAGCATAGGATTCAGTTTTGGAAGAAATAGTATTAGAACTTTTTTTTTTTGTTTTTCACAGTTTGAAAAGGACATGTGGATCATAATGGCTGGAATATTAGCTAAGGCACAAAATTATATTTGACCCTGCAAATTTGGTTTGTTTGTGTAAATTGCAATTGCAGATAATAAATTCACTCATGAGTTCAGTAGTATAATGCATGCTATAGGTTTAGAATAAAAATGCAAAAAATATCGGATAAAGCTCGGATCAGTTCGCACACGTTGTATGTTATTTCCATGAATCATCATGTTCATTTTGTAATTTTGCACTATTATATATGTATTAAATTTAGAAGCTGGCCATACTAATCAATGTGTGAGATTAGGCAAATTATAGGGGTCTGGTGCCAATTGTTGGCATCCTTAACTTGGGATTGATTTTCAGGCCCAGTGTGGACACAGGCCCAGAATGACCTGACTAGTCAATAGTGACCTAGCTTCCCACCGGGTATGGTTGAGTTGTTCCGGGTATGGGCCAAGTTTCTCAAGCCCAAATTATTGTTAGAAAACAATTGCTTTCAAAAACCTGTCAAAATTACATTAGGGAATAAATCCATAAATATAAAATTAAGCTTCGAATTGAGTAGCGGGTTCAAGCTAAAAGGCTTGACCTTTTGTTTGTACCCGGACTTGAATTTGAAGCTCGATTCCTTTAATAATAATTAGCTAAGATTTTTTTATTTGGAGACAAAAAAAACAATATGAATAGAAAATTTAGTTACTTTAGTTTGGCCTTGAATAAATAAATGAGACGAGCCTCGCCAAATCAAATACATAGTTGTGGGGCCCTCATTAGTCAATTAATTCAAAATATTTAGAAATCGGAATGAGCCGTTTAGTAAATTTTACGGCCTTCCCAAAAGATAACAACACGTTAGTCGCTTTAGGTGCGCTTTAAATAAAATTACCTTCCTAAATACGGGTTTGCATTTCATGCAACCCAAATCCAAATCCGAAAATATTGAATAAAAATGTGTCGAGGATCCGGGTGCATTTCATGTGACGTGATCCGAAAACATGTTTTTAAACGACGTTCACTTTCTTAAATAAAAATAATAATTGTCAAAAAATGGTAAATAATTTTAAAATTGCATTATAGGTTTAACATGTAGTAAAATCAGATATTTTAGCCAAATATAGCAGTTGAGCGACCGTGCTAGAACCACGGA
>MU780563.1:5161-19007 GCA_026770625.1 Nicotiana glauca | reverse complement strand
AAATGTTAGAAGCCAAATTAGAAGTTACATCACTTTATTAGTCTTCACAAATACTTGACTCCAATATTAATCTCCTTGAGGAAATTGACCCCGAAAACCACTATCGGGTAAAAGTTATTCGCGCCCACTCTTCCTAAGTGTTGAGTTTGCGACGATCATGCACCTCTGTCATAACTGTCGCGGCTTGACTAGCATCTATACACCTCAGCAATCCCAAATCCGATGTTCTTTTGTAGAATACTCCTCCACTGAGAAAAAATCCATTTGCCAACCGTCGAATGGTTCTCTTTTGATCTCCGGTGGCCTGCTCCGGGTATATTCCCGTCCTGAGGTATTCCTTGACATCATAAAACCATGGTTCGCCATCCAGTTCCTCCTCTATCATATTGCAATATGCTGATCACGAACCTGAATATGCAACGGATCAACATTAATTTTATCTGGATGATGCAACATTGATGCTAAGGTAGCCAAAGCATTGGCAACCTCATTATGAACTCTTGGGATGTTCCTAAACTCCACTGATCGAAAACTTGACATAGATCGTGCAAACATTGTCGATATGGTATGAGCTTTAGATCTTGGGTTTCCCATTCTCCTTGAATCTGATGCACCAGGAGGTCCGAGTCTCCCAAGACCAAGACATCCTGGACATCCATGTCCGCAGCTAACCGTAAGCCCAAAATGCATGCCTCATACTCAGCCATGTTGTTGGTACAATAGAAACGTAGCTGAGCCGTAACAGGATAATGATGTCCTATTTCAGAAATAAGTAACGCTCCTATTCCAACTCCCTTCGCATTTGCAGCTCCATTAAAGAAAATCTTCCACCCTGGTTTCTTAGTCAATTCCAACTCATCGATATGCATCACTTCTTCATCAGGAAAATACGTCCTCAATGGCTTGTATTCTTTATCAACAGGATTCTCAGCCAAGTGATCGGCCAATGCTTGGGCTTTCATGGCCGTCCTCGTCACATAGATGATGTCGAATTCCGTGAGTAATATTTTCCATTTCTCCAATCTCCCTGTGGGCATAGGTTTCTGTAAAATATACTTCAATGGATCCAAACGTGAAATGAGATAAGTAGTATAGGATGACAGATAATGCTTCAATTTCTGTGCCACCCAAGTTAGGGCGCAACATGTCTTCTCAAGTTGAGTGTACTTAACCTCATAGACTGTAAACTTCTTGCTGAGATAATAGATAGCTTGCTCCTTCCTTCCTGTGATGTCATGTTGCCCCAGTACACAGCCAAACAAATTCTCTAGGACCGTTAGATAAAGAATCAGCGGTCTCCCTGGCTCGGGTGGAACCAACACAGGTGGATTTGATAAATACCCCTTGATCTGGTCAAATGCTTCCTGACATTATGTCGTCCATTCTACCGCAGCATCTTTCTTCAGTAGCCGAAAAATAGGTTCACAAGTCGTCGTGAGTTGAGTGATAAACCTGCTGATATAATTCAACCTTCCCAACAGACTCATTACATCGGTCTTGTTCTTCGGAGGTGGCAATTCTTAGATGGATTTGATCTTTGACGGGTCCAACCCAATGCCTCGTCGACTGACTATGAATCCTAACAGTTTTTCGGATGGAACACCAAATGCACATTTGGCAGGGTTGAGCTTAATATCGTACCTTCGAAGTCTTTGAAAAAAACTTCCTTAGGTCTCCTACGTGTTCTACCTGATGCTTGGATTTTATAATCACATCATCCATGCATACCTCAATCTCTTTATGTATCATGTCATGAAACACAGTATTCATTGCCCTCATGTACGTTGCCCCAGCATTCTTTAAACCAAATGGCATTACCCGATAGCAATAAGTTCCTCACGGTGTAATGAAAACTGTCTTTTCTGCATCTTCCTCATCCATCAGAATCTGATGATACCCAGCATAGCAATCCACAAAAGACCCGATCTCACGTCCGGCACAATTATCGATCAAAATATGGATGTTGGTTAATGGAAAGTTATCCTTTGGGCTTGCCCTATTCAGATTGCGATAATCAACACACACCCTGATCTTCCCATCTTTCTTCAGCACTGGCACCACATTAGCCAACCAATCAGGATATCGAGTGACCTGAATAACCTTTGCATTCAGCTGCTTGGTTATTTCTTCCTTAATCTTCACACTCATGTTTGTTTTGAACTTCCTCAATTTCTGCTTGACGGGAGGGCACGCCGGGTCAGTGGGCAATTTGTGAACCACTAAATCGGTGCTTAAACCCGGCATGTCATCATACGACCATGCAAAAATGTCTTTGAATTCAATAAGTGCTTTGATTAATTCTTCCCTGATGTTTGGTTCAATGTGGATGCTTATTTTAGTTTCCCTGATATCATCTATAACCCCTAAATTGATGGCGTCTGTGTCATTTAAGTTGGGCTTGGATTTCTCTTCAAATTGGCTTAACTCTCTATTAATTTCCTCGAAGGCTTCATCCTCATCATATTCTGACTCATCATCATATTCTACCTCTTGCACTACCAGTTCGGAATCAGATTGATTTTTTAGACTAGGTTGAAGATCCATCGTGCATGCCATATCATTAGGACCGGTATAAAGAGAGCTGTTTAGGAAAGAAAAAAACAAAATTAAAATAAGATAAAGAGTAAAGAAGAAACTTTCATTAATTGAAGTACAGGATAACAAGGTTTCACACTTTTGATAAGTACAAAAATAAAAGAAAACTAGATTACAACCCTAGAATAATCCAGCTAAACAAAAGAGAAAATCAGAGCCCACTACCAAGGCTCCTCCGAATAGGAAGAGGAGTAGCCATCCAATTGTTGATATTTGCTTTTGGCCCCACAAACTGCACATCCGCCCTGCTGGACCCTTCCGCAGCTTCTACCAGGTTGACTTCGGCGAACAACCTTTCAAAACCTTCATTCAAATCTCCATCTGACCCAACCAGTGGCTCGAGAACTTTTGGGGCCAACAACTTTCTGGTACCTGACCTGACAAATGATCTGGACAGACACAGAATCGGCTTGGGAAGAACCCAAACTCTTTTCTTTAACTTGTGGGTCCGTCTCACATCTGCTATTGTAGGCTTGAACCCCAACCCGAAGGTATCCAGATTCTTGGGCAAAGAAAGCGGTTGAACAATACCCTACAGATCAACCCCTAAACCTTTACCTGGCACAAACACGTTATTCAGCATCTCCGAGGCTATCATGAAGGTTGCAGCTGCTATTCTGGGAAGTGGAATGTCCTCCCCATCAGGAACTTTGTCCACTGAGGCTGTATCAAAAACCTGGTAAACCCACGACCCCTTGTCATCATCAGTTTCTATGAAGGGCACGATGGCATCACTTACGGCGCATGTATTGTCTTCCCCATGTACTACGATCTCTTTTCTATCCCACTCGAATTTGACCATCTGGTGCAATGTAGAAGGCACAGCTTTGGCCGCGTGGATCCAGGGTCGCCCCGGCAGAAGATTATACGACACTGCCACGTCTATCACTTGAAATTCCATGGTGAACTCGACCGGACCAATCGTCAATTCCAGTATGATATCACCCACTGTGTTTGTACCACCCCCATCAAAACCTCATACGCAAACGCTGTTCTTGTGAGTCCTGTAATCATCAGCCTTCAATTTTTTTAGAGTGGTCAAAGGACAGATATTGGCACTGGACCCATTATCAATCAGTACTCGAGTGACCATCGAGTCTTCACACTTCAAGGTCAAATAGAGAGCTTTGTTGTGTTCTGTACCCTCCACTGGCAATTCATCGTCAGAAAATGTCACTCGGTTCACCTCAAAGATTTTGTGCACTATTTTCTCCAAATGGTTCCCAGAGATCTTATCCGGAACATGGGTTTCGTTCAAAATTTTCATCAATGCCCGGCAATGGTCGCTTAAATGGATCAACAATGATAGTAACAAAATCTGCGCCGGGGTCTTCCTCAACTGCTCCACAATGGAGTAATCTTGTGCCTTCATCTTCTTCAAAAATTCCTCCGCCTCTTCCTCCGTCACTGGGTTCTTTATTGCTACAGGATTGGTCCTTCTTAACTCTGTGGGAGCAAACCACCTTCCCGATCGAGTTAAACCTTGTGTTTCACATACCTCTTCCACAACTTCCTTCCCCTTATACGTCACTGTCAGTTGACTGTAGCTCCAGGGCATGGCCTTCTTACTGATTATTGGCAACTGCGTTACTGGCTTGATAACAACCGGTTCTATGTGAGCCCCCTTCATGACTACCACTGGTGTGCTTGATACCCCCTGCATTACTACCTTGACTGGCTCTGGTTTCTTCGCAACAATGGACGACCCTTTTCCCATCACCACCACTGGCTTGTTGTCTAAACTTTTCAACTGTACCCCTACCTTTCCACTGGTCGGTTTTTCTTTCGAACTATTTTCACTGGCACGGATCATCATTACCGTTTGTGAGGGCTTCTTAAGCTCCCCTCCCTTGTGCACTATCTCGATCATGTGGGTTTCATGGTGCGCCGGCAATGGATTCTGATTAATGTTTGGCGCCTCTGGAGCCTGAACCTCGATCCTATTTGGGTCAATAAGCTCTTGCACGGCAGTCTTCAACTTCCAACATTTCTCAGTATCATGTCCGAGAGCCCCCGAACAATATTCACAGCTCACTGAGTGATCCAAATATTTAGGAAGGGGATTTGGCAATTTGGCCTCAACAGGCCTAGCTGCCTTAATTTGTGGAAAAGAGTGGTATAGGTTTCTCCCAGCGGAGGAAATGTTCTCTGCCTCTGCACCCTCTCATTCCTGAAATCTTGACTCCCACGGAAACCTGACCCTGACGGATTTCTGTAGGCCCTCGGGGGTGGATATGTGTTTTGTGGAGGTGGGTATGTGTTTTGGGGAGCCGGCGCACGCCATTGCGGGTGAGTCGGAGGCTGGGCATATGTTTGGGCATGATGGACGGAAAAATGTGGCTCTTGTGGTGGGTAGTAGGGCTGCGGAGGGCCATATGGAGTGTGTGGGTAATTTGGGTGGTGGGGTCTAGGTTGCTAGTAGGGTGAAGGACCTCTGGATCTGGACCAAGTACCAGCTTTGACTGTTGCGACTTCTTCCCTCTTCTTCTTCCCGAGCACACCTCCCATGCCACTCTGGATAGCCTGAGTGGTGGCCTTGATTGCCGAATAGCTCATTATCTTGTTGGACTTGAGTCCATCTTCAATCATACCGCCCATTTTTACTACCTCATTGAAAGATTTACCAACTGACGTCACGAGGTGACCAAAGTAAGTTGGCTCCAAAGTCTGTAAGAAGTAGTCCATCATTTCACCTTCCCTCATTGGAGGATCGACTCCCGCTTCCTGTTCCCTCCAACGGAACCCAAATTCCCTGAAGCTCTCTCCCGGTTTCTTCTCGAGTTTCAACAATGTGAGACGGTCAGGGACGATCTCAAGATTATACTGGAAGTGACCTACAAATGCTTATGCTAGATCGTCCCAGGTGTACCACCTGCTAGGATCCTACCTTGTATACCACTCCAGTGCAGATCCGCTCAAGCTTTGGCCGAAGTACGCTATTAGCAGCTCATCCTTTCCACCTGCCACTCGTATCTTGCTACAGAAACCTCGCAGATGTGCCATTAGATCACCATGTCCCTCATATAGATCAAACTTTGGCATTTTAAAACCTGCCAGCAATTGAACATCGGGGAAAGGACATAGATCCTTATAGGCCACATTGACTTGGTCGCCCAACCCATGCATATTCCTGAAGGACTGCTACAGGCTTTTGACTTTGTAAAGCACTTCATCCTGCTCCGAACTCTTAGACGGCCTCTCAGTTTCTGTCGGGAGCTCAAAGTGAGGGGTATAAGTATGTGACTCATGAGCTTTGAAGGTAGGTTCGGGATGATAGTATTGGTTATTGTGATCCTAAAACAACGGTTCACTGGATGATCTTTGCAGTGTGGCTGGGGGGGGTGCCACGAAAACAGGAACGATTGGTGGAGGAGGGTTCTGTTTGGGTGGTAGAGCTTGGGGATTGCAGGCAGTTTTCCCCTGATAGTGTTGGTGAATTGGGAAGCTCGTCGATGCACCGGTGGGGGGTGTTCCGAAGTCTATGCCGGTGTTAGAGTAGCAGCATTGGGAAGCATTGGTAATGGTTGCCCCTAGCCCAGGCTAGGTGCATCTCTGCTATCTGTTGTCTCAATATGTCTACTTCCTCCTTCAGCGTTTGCGTTTCCATCTTTTCCTCCTCAACACTTTTCTCCGAGTTAGACATGTTTTTTGGTATTGGTCCCTTAGATTTTATTTGGTAATGGTAAGATGCCAGTACATTCAAACAAGCTAACTGTTTGAAATCTCTAGAAAACAACAAACTTGGTTAGCGTTAGAGTTTAACAAATATTGTAATTGCACGTTGGGATGCAATGTACCTAGTCAGTTTAACCATTTCTATCATGTCTTTGCTTTGACTACATGCGTCATTCCGGCTTCTTTTATTTGCGCCCCCTTTAAGTACCTCCAAAACTTCCCTTTATTTGTTTGTTATTTTCTCTTTTCTTTTCCTATTCTTCCTTTTCTTTTAGTGGTGGTCGAATTTTATGTGGATTTCCTACGTATCATGTCCCGGCATGAATCAGACCATGCGTAGTTCTGATACATGAATTTTTCACTTTTTGGTTCACTTTAGAATTTTTCTAAACAAAAAATAGTTTTTGTTGATTTTCAATATAATTTTCTTTTTGGTACAAGACTCGAAAAGCAAGAATGCATAAAGATAAAAAAAACCAAACCTGACTCAAACAGACTTTTAGGATTAAAGGAAAAACAACAAGACTCAAAACACCAAAAGACTCTTACAGACTCAAAACAACAAAAGCATAATGAAAAGGACTTATAACTAGAAGACGACTTTGATATCTGCAGTAGAATCCACTAGCATTACTGTAATCAAGGCTCTTGTTCCTGTGGCTGACCCCCAACATTGCTGTATATCCTCTCCAAATCTGCAGATATATGACGAGCAACGCTCAATGATACTTCTGCAAACCGTTCGGGTGTCATTCCCTGACAACTCTTGCATGCTCTTGAGTTATAGGTGGCTACCTCGAGGATCTTTCTCTTAACGTATTCCTGAGCCACATGAAACTCTTGATTTTGTTGACCACGGGTCTCAGCTAGATCCAGCGCATCACGCTCGCGGTCCAAGGCCATATCTTTCTGGCGCCGAACTTCTAGCGACTCCCCCTCCAACCAATTGATCATACTCTGGTAGTGATGTCTTTCTACTTCAAACTCTGTGATCTGGCTCTCCTTTCTTGATTCAACTCCCTCTAACTGATCCCTTAAACCTTTGATTAGTAGAGCGTAACTCATGCGCTCATGATCACGGACTACCCTGAACTAGGCCTCTCTCTCTTCTTGCTGCTGAGTGGTTGTGATTATGTTCTTCTTTCGAATTTGGGATTTGAGTGCTTGCCTCTCTCGTGCCTACTGAGCTTTCTCTTTCTCAAAAGCATCATACAGCAGATCCTTGTCTACTTTAATAATGCCTAGCTCTTCTTGTAGTTCTCCAAAATTAGATTCATAACCCTTTTTTATCTCTTCCAAAGCCAGCCCAACTCTGTTTCGAATCTCAGCCTCCCACTCTGCGGTGCTCTTTACGACTGTCCCTGGTCTATCTGCGAGAGCATCTTGATTATAGAACCACTCAAGATAAGAAGGATTCAACTCACCGCTTTCTCGATCTGCCACCATGGTGCCACGCTCGAGTATCTTAATGCCATTCTAAAGACGTTGAGCATAATCTCTACGAATGGGATCCTCTGATGTTGCTTCCCATATAAAATTTTCCATAGCCTCTACCGGGGGCACTATTTGTTTGTGACCCAACTGACGTAGAACTCTCATGGGAACATATGGTTGATAACCTCGAAGCCCATCAAGATTTAGAAACGGATGGCAAGATGACTTATAGATGACATATTCTGCGGTGAACCAAGGATAATTCCATGTGATCTGGTCATCTGTTAAGGAGTGAAGATACTCTTTCCAATCATTCACACTTTCTGGGAAAATGCGGATCTCCAGGTCACTCTTCAATCTTGCATTATACTGGCGAACATGATTACCCCAACAAGTATGGTGGTCTACCTGATAAGGACGACGGAAAAGATGATCCATGAACCACATCTGGAGTAGGAGGTTGCAACCTTCAAAGAAACATTTTCCTTTCTAACACCTGGTCATGGTACGAAAGATATCTGCTAACACCATTGGAAGAATGGAGGAATCATTTCTTTTCATCATGGCTGTGACTATCCCAGATAACCGAATGTTGATCTTCCGATCCTCTCTCGGGAAGACCATGCACCCCAAGAAAGCTATAATGATTTTTTTTCGTCCATGGCCTCGCCATGTATGTTGGTTTTGTTTGTTGATTAGCTTCTTACCATATTTTGAGAACCCCCCTTCATGCCCGTAGCTGTCATACAAAAAATCTAGGCGGACCTGCCCTTGCGCCACATGTGCTATCTCGGTGTGGCTGATCCACATCTGCTCAAGGAACTTAATAGCAGTAACGTGCCAAAAGTCTCTTTGTTCGACTTTTACGCCCCATATCGGTATATTCAACGAATACCTCCAAAGTAGGAGTCATTTCAAACCCATTGAGACGAAACACATTATTCTTCGAGTCCCAGAAATAAACCAAATCTTTGATGAGTTCTCGTTTGGGATCGATCTCCATAATGTTTACCAAGTTTTTCAAATGATCTTTGATATTTCCTTGCTCAAACCCATCCATGTTGTTCCACCATCGCTCTAATAACCTAGGCACTTTGTTGACAATTTTAAACGGCGAGTGCTCTTCATCTCTCAGACTCTTGTCAGGTCTCCCACTAACTGAATCCATATTGCACCTATATGAATAAATTTATGAGGTCGGGTCCAAATCTTAACTCGAAGAAATGACACCAAACAGACTTTTGGATAAGACAACGGACAAACTTTATATGATAAAAGGGCTAGACTCTAGAAGAATTAACTCAGGTATCTCGCCGAGGAAACAAAATGGCCAGACAAAGGGCAAAAAATGATTTAAAAAAATGTGACGAAGTGGACAAGATTACCCTTTTTTTTCTTTTTTTTTTGAAAATTTTATGCACAACGCAATTTTATGCTCCTTTTTTTTTTGAAATATGTGGGTTGAACCCGATGGAGGTTGCCTACGTATCTCACATCCGGTGAGAATCAAGCCAGCGTAGTTCGGGCAAGGAAAATAAACTAAATTTGAAAACAAGACTCTTTTCTTTTGTTTTTCAAATAAATTAAACTAAAAAAAACACTTTTCTTTCTCTTCATTTTCTCAAAATTTCGGCAGAGTTTTGACACTACTTGGCAATTGGTTTTTAAAATGAGTAGTTATCTCTCTACACTGCTATTTTTTCTCTTTTTTATTATTTTTTTTCATGATTTTCCAGTATTTCCAATTTTCAGAAGCCGGTCAGCATGCAAGTCTGAAGTAAATAAATGCATAAAACAAACAGGATGTAGCAGGATGGTCTTTTCACTTTAGGTCGCTTGTCCTAGACGGACCCAACCCCTATGTTGAGTCCCCTAAGTCAAATGCACATGATAAATATAAACGTTCCTACTAGGGATCCGGCATGAAGTTTTGTTATACTAGGTTTAATGCCTGGAGTGTGAGGCGTATCTAGACTGGACATAAAACGAGCGGACAACTCGAGTTGGGAAGGGGAATGCGTACCGGGAGCAATACTTCACCGGCTTAACTAATGGACCTCCCCGTTCTTAAATATAGGTGACTGATAATCCTTCACCGGGAGCCCAGGCCCACCGGCTTTATCTCAACAAAGAATGGCGCGTGTATCCACGATTCCCGAGGTTGTATTTAGAAGACTCAGAGGGGGTGCGCAAGAAGACAATTTATAATACAGTCCAACAATATCAAAGCGGTAAAAATCATCATTTTGCACATTTAAGCCCAATCATATAATAAAATCAGATAATAAATAAAGCCAAATACAACAATTATTCTAAGCTCGAATTCTTGAACCCTGAACCAGAGATTCTGGGTTCGGTCCCCAGCAGAGTCGCCAAAGCTGTCACACCTCCTTTTTTACCTGCGCCTGCAGGGGCGTAGAGGGAGTTTCTTCCAATTAAAGGACAATCGAAACGAAATTTTATTTAAAGATTCAGAGTCGCCACTCGGGAGATTTATGGTATCCCAAGTCACCGGTTGAATCCCGAATCGAGGAAAAGATTGACTCTGTATTACAGTCCGCGAACCAGAAATCTGGATAAGGAATTCTGTTAACCCAGGAGAAGGTGTTAGGCATTCTCGAGTTCCATGGTTCTAGCACGGTCGCTCAACTGTCATATTCGGCTTATTTATCTGATTTTAATACATGTAGAACCGATGTGCAAATTTTAACCTTAACCGCTTTTATTCATTTTTAAAGAAAATTGCAACGTCGTGAAAACGCATCTCGAACCACTTCACATCAATGCACCTGTGGTTGTTGACACATTTCGACTCCGTTGAGATTTGAATTTGGGTCGCATAAATGCGCACCCGAGTTTAGGGAGGTAATATTATTAAAATATGCGCCTAAAGAGACTAGCGCGTTATTATTTTAGGGAAGGCCGTGAAATTTGCTAAACGGCCCATTCGTAGTTCTAAGTACTTATTATAACCATTTATTGAAGGCCCCGCGGTTTGTGCATTTTATCTGGCGAGGCTCGTCTCATGTTTTATTTAAAGGTCCATCCTAAAGCGACTATAATTATTCTATTTATTTTTGTCCCTAAAATAAAAGAAAATGCCCTAATTAATTGTCTTAAAATGGTAAGGGTATATATCAATGCTAAATAGCCAAACAAATGTCGAAACTAAACTATTGGGCCAATGACAGGCCTAAAAATGAACAACTCGTTCACCCTTACAAAAATGGCCAGTCATGGGCCTTTGTTCGGCCCAAACAAGGAGCAAAAATGGTGCTGGCCTTGCATCAGTAGAGTTTAAGGCCAAAGACCATCGATTTTCTGTCTCTTCAACCAACTCCAAATCAGATGAAAATTTCAACAAATTCCAAATCGGGATCTATTTCTATTGATAAAAAAAACAATACATATTTATTCAAATTAACGAGATGTTGACTGTTTTAATCCTAATTTCAAGGGCAAATCACGCCTAACTGATTGAATCTAACAACCTTTATAAGGCTCGCTGGATAAACATGAATAGATTGTATTAATCTCAAATGCAGTTCAAAATTCATTAGGCTTCCTGTTTTTAAACATCAAACTAATTTTGAGCAAATAAACTCAAGTATAATAAAGCCTGGACGACTACAACCCAAACAGTTCACAATCTGACATACAGTTCAAATTAATTACATAGAAGATCTTACTAATTGAAAACACCATACGTTCCAGAACAATATTAATTACATCTAGGTACACTATTCAGATGCAATGACAACTAGTCTAAATTTAAACATCAATGGATATAAAATGAATTTAGATCAAATCAGGATGAAACCAACAAGTTCTTATTCATCTTCACTTCCAATCAACATCAGTACAGCAGAATAAGAACAAATACCTCGAGATTGAAACAGAAATGGAGAGAAATAAAGGTCAGCCAAGCAATAACGCAGCAGCAGTTGTGAGAACGTGATTTTTGCCCTAAGCAAATTATTCCTAAAAAATCCAAACAAATGATTTTTCATTATTTTTACAATTTTTGATATTTGTTGCAATTAATTGCATAATAATTCATACTAAAATTACAAAAAAATATGCATATGCATTAGGATTTTTAATTTTACAATTTTGAAATAATTTAAAGAAAAATCAAAAATAACATCTTATTGTTTTAATCGGAAATTACTATAAAATAGTTATTAAATAAATGTTAGAATTTAATTAGTTGTAGTTTAACAATTTAATAAAGAAAGAAAAATGGAAAAAGAAAATATACAAAATAAAAATACAAAATATAAATGAGAAATAAAATACAAAAGAAAGAAGTGGATTAATAAAATTTTGGGCTAAATACCCCAAGCCCAAACCAAAATACCCTAAGCCCAAACCAAAAATACACCTAATCCAGTCCAAATCCGGTCAGCTTCAAATCAAACCAAACGACGCCGTTTAAGGGGCATTTGATCTCAGCCGTTGAAACTTGGTAATCTAATGGTCGAAGCTTGAACTCATTAAAAATGAAACGACGACGTTTGGCTTTGGTTAATCTCGACCCTTCATCACCTTATCTAACGGTTGAGACCTGATCTCATTTATAAGTGGAACGACGTCGTTTAAAGCCCAAGGAATCTGGACCGTTTAAATAATTTAATCTAACGGCTGCGGATAATTGTTACATTTTAATATACGTATCATATACCAAAACTTAAACCCTAAAAACATTTCAGTCTCTTCTTCTTCCTCTCTCCTCAGCCGCCACCAAACCCCCTCCGACCCCACCGGAACCCTACCGGTGGGAGACGACACCTTCACCAATCAACCTCCAAAAAACACCACAGAACCGCCTTGAGCTCCTGAGTCCACCCATCTATCCCGTTTCCTTCGAAACCCCCTCCTTCTGTTCGAATATCCAAAAATATGTTGCCGGAACCCTACCGCCGGCGAACACAACTTCGTCCGAACCAACCCAAAATCACACCACAACCTCTCCTTGACACCATCAACCCATTTTTGAAGATCTTGAGCCCCAAATCTAACGGGGTCGCCTCGAATTAAAATTTGAAGTTCGCCGGTAACCAAAAAATTCAAGAAAAACTGATGCCAAGACCCCTGGATTTCTGGAAATTTTTGACGACTAAAAAACACAAAAGAAAAGAGACTGTCCGATTAAAAAAAAACTAAGTTTTCTTTTTTGTCTTTATTTTCTTGCATGTATGTCTTTAATTGTTTTTCATTACTTGTATTTTAAATCTCTGTTTGTTACTAGGGTTATTGATTCTTGTTAAATAGCATCTTAATTTCTGATTTTAATAAATAGATTCTGATTTTATATCAAAATTAGTATAATTAGATTTTCAGTATGGTTTTATTTGTTTGTTTCATTAGTTTCTGAAATTAGTCGATTTTGTTAATTGTTAGAGTTAATTTTGATTTTAGTTAATTCTGATATTTGTTAGTATTAACTAATTTCAATATTTGTTAGTATAAATTAGTTTGAATATTTTTGGATTAATTAGTCGATTTGGTTATAGTTGTTAGGTTCCTAGTCATTAGTTAATTCAATAGTTAAATTCTGATTGGTTTTTGATAATTAGGGCCATAATAATTAAAACTGATAGTTGAATAATTCAAGGGGTAAAAGGGTAAAAGGACAGTAGGGCACTTAATAAATCTGATCTAAATTCATGGGTCTTTTGGGTACATAAAAAGGTGAATGGTAATAAACCTAAGGAAGTGGGGGTAGTTTGGGTATAGGAAAAGGGCAATAGGGTAGATTTCTAAGTGAAGTAGGGGGTATATAAGGGATTACACTAAGATAGAAAGTTCTAGATGGGGTAGCTAGTATTATTTTTCACAATTAAGGGTAGTCAATTGAATAACTAATAAAAGAATAAGGGTATAGTAGAAATACAAAGGGGACTAAATCATAAAATCGGAAATTCAAAGTTCCCTCCATTTTTAAATATATAAATAAGCATCAATATGCCTCATTTTACAAGTTTGGTCAATCTGAAAATATCCCTGAAGTAATTCTGCTATTATAGATCCACATTCTCGAAATTAACTACTTCCAAAACTCAAAAACATTAGACTTAGTAGAAAATATCCAAAAATCCACTGTTTCATTGATCTAAGTTCAATTTGAAGGCTGTTTTGT
>MU780562.1:6026-18888 GCA_026770625.1 Nicotiana glauca | reverse complement strand
ACAGACTAATTAACAAAACTAATCAGAATCAACCAATTACTATTCGAAATTCAAACAGCTATAAACCAATCCTTAATTGTCAATCAAGCATGAGCAATTCAAATCACTGTCAATCGTAACAAATCCAATTAATTACTGGCTGATCTTTAAATTGATATCAAATTTATTTACCAATCAAAATTAATCAGAATTTAAACTAAAAATTAAAAACCTAATAGTATCAAATTTTAAACCCAAAAAAAATACTATTTTTAAAACAGAGATTAAGTAAACCCTAATAACAAAACAGAACTTAATTAAAAGAAAAACTCATGCTCAGAAAATAAAGAACACATGCACAGAAAATAAAGAAAAAGACTTAAAGAACTTATCTCGGTTTCTTTTATATTTATTAGTCTTCATGCCTGAGCCAAATCTTGTGAACTCTTTAGGACTTATGACCCGTAACATCCCCAATGGTATGTTTTCCAAAAGAAAATATCCATTAGGGGTGTTAGGGTCATGAATCCTCAAAAGTTAGCCTAAGAGATTCTTGACCAGAAGATTTAAAAATAAAATTCGAGGGTTTCTGGTGGATTTTGAGACAGGCGGTTATGGGGAATGGGTAAAGGACGTTACGGAGGAGCTATGGTGTATTTTTGAGTTGATTTGGATGAACTAGTGTTCGCCGGAGTTAGGGTTCCGGCGTCACATTTTGGGATATTCAAGAAGCTAGAGGGATATTCGGAAGAAAAGGAGTCGAGGGGTGAACTCAGGGACTTGAGGCGGTCCGGTGGTGTTATTTGGGGTTTGATCGACGTAACTGGTGTTCCCCGCCGGTAGGGTTCCGGCGGGGGTCGGGGGAAATTAAGGGCGGCTAAACATTGATGAAGGAGACGATATAACTTCAACGATTTTTAGGTTTTTTGTATCTGTTATATTAAAAACATATTAATCGCCCCCAACCATTGGATTAGATGATTTTAACGGCTCAGATTTTCTTGGCATCCAAACGATGCCGTTGTGCTTATTATGAGATCAAGCCATGGCCGTTGGATTAATGGTGATCAAGGGCTGAGATTCAAAGACGTCAAAACGACGTCGTTTGGGGGTTATACGGGGAGGGTCTGGACCGGGTATAGGGCAATTAATTGGGCTTGGGCGGGTGGATTTAATTGGACTGGGGTATTTTGACTTTGATTTGGGTAACTAGCTCAATTAATTTCCTCCTTGTTCTTTATTTCCTTAACATTTTTTGTATTTTATTTTCACTTGGTATTTTGTATTTTATTTTATTTATTTTTTTTTCAATTTTATATATTTTTATGCTTTTGTTAGATTGTTAAACTAATTAAATTCTAAATTTATTTAATATCTACTTTATAGCAATTTCCGATTAAGACACTAAAAATGCTATTTTTTTATTTTTCTTTAATTTGTTTCCCAAAATAAATTAATACTAAAATTATAAAATTAAAATCCTAATGCATATGCATATTTTTGTATTTTAATATGATTTATTAGGCAACTAATTAACAAAAAAATGCAACATATTTCAGCAAAAGTTGAACAAATCATTTTGTTTGGATTTTATGAATAATTTGCTTAGGGCAAAAATCACGTGCTCACAACTGTGTCTATCATTTTGGATCGAGGTACGCAGTTTGCCTCACATTTTTGGAGAGAAGTTCAGCGAGAGTTGGGCACACGGGTTGAGTTGAGCACAATGTTTCATCCTCAAACGGACGGGTAGTCCGAGCGGACTATTCAAATTTTGGAGGATATGCTCCGAGCTTGTGTCGTTGACTTTGGAGGCTCATGGGATTAATTTTTGCCTTTAGCAGAGTTTGCCTACAACAACAGCTACCGGTCGAGTATCCAGATGGCTCCTTATGAGGCTTTGTATGGTAGGCAGTGTCATTTGCCGGTTGGATGGTTTCAGTCGGGAGAGGCTCGGTTGTTGTGTACGGATGTGGTTCAGGATGCCTTGGACAAGGTCAGGATTATTCAGGATAGGCTTCGTACAGCTTAGTCCAGGCAAAAGAGCTATGCCGACCGCAAGGTTTGAGATTTGGCTTTCATGGTCGGTGGTAGGTATTGCTTCGAGTGTCGCCTATGAAGGGTGTGATGAGATTTGGGAAGAAGGCCAAGCTTAGCCCTAGGTTCATTGGCCCATTTGAGATTCTTTATCGAGTGGGAGAAGTGTCTTATAGACTTGCATTGCCACCGAGCTTATCAGGCATGCATCCAGTGTTTCATGTTTCCATGCTTCCAAAATATCACGGCGATCCATCCCACGTGTTAGATTTTAGCACTGTCCAGTTGGACAAGGACTTGTCTTACGAGGAGGAGCCGGTAGCTATTCTAGACCGGCAAGTTCGTCAGCTGAGACTGAAGAGGTTTCCTTCTGTTCGTGTTCCGTGGAGAGTTCAGCCTGCTGAGTCATCGACCTGGGAGTCTGAGTCCGATATGCGAAGCCATTATCCCCATCTTTTCCCCGACTCAGTTGCTTCCTTCTCATGTCCGTTCGAGGACAAATGGTTATTTTAGAGGTGCAGAATGTGATGACCCAAAAGGTCATCACTTGTTTTAGAAATAAACTCTGCATTCCAAGGCCTTAAAAACCTCTTTCGGCATTACCTCGATATGGGTGCGCAGTCCGGGCGCGTAACTGTAAAGCCATTATGTGAAAATCTGTGAAAAATGATGAATTTTGACTTAAAAATAAATTTAAGTTGACTTCGGTTTATATTTTAGGTAAACGGATCCAGACCCATGATTTGACGTACCTAGAGGGTCCATAGGAAAATATGGGACTGGGCGTATGCCCGAAATCGAATTCTGAGGTCCCAAGCCCGAGAAATGAATTTTTAAAGAAAATTGTTTTTGGAATTAGTTACGAGTTTTAGAAATGAAATGAGGTTAGAATTTGATGGTATAAGGGGCCGTAGTATGGTTCCGGTGCCCGGTATAGGTCTTATATATGGTTTAAGACTTTTAGTCGAGTCTGTAAAATTTAGTAAGAAAGGGACTTGAAATGACGTGAATCGAACCATACTTGAAAAAATGGAAAATTTGAAGTTCTTATTCATGATTTTAATACTAAATTCATAGTTGTGGATGTTATTTTGGTTATTTGAATGCACGAGTAAGTCCATAGGGTGTACATGTTTTTGAAGTAGTGTACATATTTGGTTTGGATCCCCGAGAGCTCGGGTGAGTTTCGGATAGGTCTTGGGAGGTTTTTGAACTTATAAAAATTGCAGGTTTTTGCTGTCTCAGTGCACAGAGTTTTTGTTCTTCGCGTTCGCGTGGTCCCACTTGCGAACGCATAAGGAAACTCCCTCAGGTGCTAGTTTCTTCTTCACGAATGCGGAGCCTAAGATGCGAACATGAGGCTATGGGGGGAATCCTTCGCGAACGCATCCAGGCACTCGCAAAAGCAAAAGGCTAATGGCCTAGGGGGAGGGGTTCACATTTGTGCTACGCGAACGCGAAGACTCGAGGAACCAAAGCTCTGCGAATGTGAGCCTAAGATCGCGAACGCAAAGGTCACCTAGACCTGGCTCATCGCGAACGCGGCAGGGCTATCGCGAATGCGACGAAGGGCTGCCCAATGATTTTTACACAGTAGTAGAACATTCAAGATTTCACCAAAATTTCATAACGTCTTCCTCCAAACTCCAAATTGGACGATTTTTGAAAGAGAACTTCACCACAAATTCATAGGTATGTAATCTTAAATTTATTTTTTTCAATTTCCATTAACACCCGTTAGATTTCTAGGATTAAATCATGTTCCTAAGGGTAGAAAATTAGGGATTTGGGTAGAGCTAGGGCTTTTTGAACAATTGGGATTTAGACCTCATTTTGGGGTCCAATTTTGGAACTAATTACATATTTGGGCTTGTGGGCGAATGGGTGATCGGATTTTGGTCCGAATCTCGTGTTTAGACCATACAGGCCCGGGGTTGATTTATGACTTTTTGGGAAGAATGATAGGAAATCTACAATTAAGCATTGGAATTTGATTGTTTAGTATTTATTGATATTATTAAGTCGATTATGTCTAGATATAATTGATTTGGAGCCAAATTCAAAAGTAAAAGCAATGTTTGAAGGTTGAATTGGCCGTGGAAGTTCGAGGTAAGTGTTTGGTCTAATCTTTGCTTGAAGGATTAGGGGTTGTTTCCTATTTTCTATGTATTACTTGTTGGGTACGACGTATAGGCATGGTGATGAGTATCTATATATTGGTGTCAAGCATGACCGTGAGTCTTAAAGTGAAATTGTTGTATTCTTAGTAGTTGTTACGAATGCCTAAGTTGTTGGTTCTCTGTGTTGAGCAAGGATTATGTTAGCTTTCGTGGAGATTAATTATGATTGATTATTGGTGCTAGTTGAGATAGTTAGAAGTTGGGACAAGTTTGGTTATAGCCGATGGTTCCCTTGCCGGGACGTATTTACTTACACTGTCGATTCTCTTTCCGGGACGTATTTACTTACACTGTCGATTCTCTTTCCGGGATAGTATTTTTTCTTATTAGTCCCTTGCCAGAACTCTTGTTGTGATTGGTGTTGAATTATATATATGGATCGGGGTTCTCACCGCAATAATATTATATTTGAATTGGGTTGCGCGCCATAATAATATTATATTTAGATCGGGTTGCACGCCGCAACAATGATATAAATAGATCGGTTTGCACGCCGCAACAATGAAATAAATAGATCGGGATGCATGCCGCAACAATGACATAATTGTCGATTCCCCCTTTTTCTCGCGAAATCGGATTTATGACATTTAGGTGGACAACTCTTTTCCTTTTGGGAATTGGGTTTGCAATTTAGAAGAGTCGCCGCCTAATGATTAAGTGCATTAGGACATTAAGAAGAAATTCAACTTAAAAGAAGAAGGACCAGAGAATGGGTAAGGGCTTGAAATTATCTCGAGGGGAAGGTGTTAGGAACCTCTCAAGATCCACTAGTGTGGTTCCCGATCATGCTACAATTGTGACTTTAAATATAAACAACAAATAAGCAAACAAGACAGCTTTCACATTACGATTGCAACAAGGGAAGTATAAAAGTTAAAAGCATACTGAAATTTGAAAATAGGCGATTTCACAATTATTTAAAGGATATACAAGTGCAGGAACAGGAGGTCAAATAATTGGTACAAATAATCAGACAAAGGAGTAAAAGAGGCGAAGGTTTGGAGAAGAAACAGTGCTGGAAATCAAATAACTAAAAAAAGAGATTTTTTAAGTGACTAAAGTAAAAGAAGAAGTTTGAAGAACTGAAAGTCAATAGCTTTTAAAAAATTCTGAAAAAAAAGAAAAGGAAGTAAACAAGTGAAGAGGGAGGGGGTTCTAGGGTTATAAATAACATAGATCACCCCACACAACACCTGGTAACCATTTATACACGTTGTGTTATCGTGTGGTCATCATATCTAAGTCTACCCTTACCCTCCCCGTTAAGGTATTAAATCACGGAGTGGCCTCATTAGTTATTGAATGCTATTACCCGCCCCAATCCTATCAGTCTCGGAGGCAGTTGGAACTACTAATCCTAAAAGGGAAGGGAGATTAGCTTTTCAGAGTTTTAAAAGGACAAAAGTCTAGTGCGACAAATAAAAAAACACATAAAACAGTAAAAAGGGAAACACATAACAATTAAAGGCTCAAATAGGCCTCCTCATTTAAAGCAGTAAATTGTTTAGCATGACTTACAGGTACTAGTTAGGTCTTTAATTAAACTTAAATGTTAAGGGGTGGTTGATTTATCATATATTTTCAGATAAGAAGTCCAAATTAGGCCTGCCTGCTGGTTGTAATTATTAAAAACTGGTATAGTTAATTGATTACCTAATGGTTTGCCTAGGGGTTGCTCTGATGGTAAGCAACCCCCACTTCCAACCGAGAGGTTGTGAGTTCGAGTCTCCCCAAGAGAAAGGTGGAAAGTTCTTGGAGGGAAGGATGTCGGGGGTCTATTTGAAAACAGCCTCTCTACCCCAGAGTAGGGGTAAGGTCTGCGTACACACTACCCTACCCAGACCCCACTAAGTGAGATTATACTGGGTTATTGTTGTTGTTGTTGTTGCCTAGGTGAGACCTGTAGGCATGATATCTAACAAGGTAAAGTATATTGATTTTAAGGAATGATTACTGATTTTAGAAATAAACCAATTCTGCAGGTATTAAACGACATTATTATTGATTTTAGACTTGCAGACGAATTAGATTTAAACGGTTACTACTATAGGCATGAATTCTAAGCGTTACTGATTTTATAACAGTTACGTAAGTACAGGAGTCCTATACGCATTATGTCTAGGATTCAATTGATTATTCCTTTAACCTATAGATTATTTGCCTAATGACATATGTATATGCAGAAGTACTGAAACTTATAGACATGATTTCTATATGCAGAAGTGCAGAAACTTATAGACATGGTTTTTAATGAAACAAGTATGAGTTTTTTTTATCTAGGTTCTAAGTCTTTATTGTTTATTATTGGAAGTAAATTTTTAAATGCTTCAAAGCCTTCAAAGTTAAAATATCTTCATATTATCTCTATTTTCATCTTCGTACATTTTTTCTGTAATATTATAATAAATTTTCTTCATTTTGAATTTTACGTATAATCGAAATACTATTATATTTAAATCAAATTGTACTTTTGAATTTTTTAAAATATAACAGATAACTAATTTAACTATTTTGTAAATCTACGAAATTTTTTGCATTATGGCTATAAGCAAATAGAATTTTCTTATATCTCAATTATAATATTTGTATGAGTAAATTCGAAATAATATTTTTATCTTTAAATTGGAAATAAAATTATTTACTTTATCCAAAAAAAATATTCGTAGTTTTGTTTTATAGATATAGATTATCATATTAGGAAGAAACTATTTCCCGATTTGAATTGGTAATTTTTATTTTTTTTATTTTCGTTTTTATTTTAAAATAATATTAAAACTTCAAATTTATTAATTCAAATAGAGTAACTAATTATTAACGACACATAATGCAAAATTTAAATTTTGGTAAAATTTAAATTCAAAAAATAACCTAATTATTAGCTAATTTAACTAACTTTTTCCTAAATTGCCAAGTGGCCTACTATGAGACTGCCAATTGGCTTAATGTGTAGGTTTTTTCCTCTTCTTTTAATAATATATAGATGCATAATTTATAGGCAGGATTTCTAATGCATTAATGAAATGACTTATAGGCAGGATTTCTATATGCATGAATGCAGGAACTTATAGGCAGGATTTCTATATGCATGTGCATAAACTTATAGGCAGAATTTCTAATATAGTAATGAAACAACTTATAGGCAGGATTGCTATATGCAGATGCATAAACGATAAAGTTGTGATTGCAGAAGTAAATACCTAAAGCATGATATCTACCCCACATGCATAACATGAGTGACCCTCCCCTTTTTTACTATACATCCCCTGAGTTATTACAAGATTATTACAACCAGAGTGAAAAAAGATAAAATTACATCAGAAATTAAAGATTCCAACCAAGGAGAGCCTAACTTAGACTCCTAGTCTAAAACATGAAATAAACCAACTTCCAAAGATCATATTTCCAAAGCCTTTCTCATCTTTTGGGTGTGTCAATGTTCCAAGGAGCTTCATGAACTCCAAGTAGTGCTTATGCCCAAATATATTATGGAGTGCCCAAATACTCCAAGTGTGGAAGGGCCAGCCCTCAAATGTCCAAGTTTAAAGGGAACTCAAGGTCCCAAAGCAAGGCTTATAGGAGGGGGCCAGAGCTTAGAGTCTATGAATAAGTGTAAGTGCATAGAGGGAGTTAGGGAAGGCCATGGCAGGGTGGAGGTCATGCCCAGCAATTAAGAGTGTTGCCACACCCCTGACCGACCTGTTTAGCCAAAGTTGGGAGTTAGGATCCATTGAGGATCAGGTTCAGACCTGGGCAGTAATATGGATAATGCCAGGCCATGAGCCTTAACTCAAAAACATAGTAGGAAATAGGGGTAGGAATTCCAACAGAAGCAGATGCAAGGATAGAACATACATAGTTAACATTGATCACTGAACATGAACAACAGAGTAAACAGGATTGCAGAAAACTGTAAATAAACACATAAGGGAGAAGCTGAAATCAAAATCGAGACATATCAGTTTCAGGGAAACAAATAAGTAAAACAGTAGCCTTGAAAGCCAAGTTGCAAGCAGGCAGTACAAAAGATCTCAGAAGAGAGTAGAGAATTGAAAAAGTATTGTAATTAAGAGTGTGTGTAAGAATATGCGTATTGAACTGAAGGTTCAAAGTTGTTTTAGTGCAGAAGGGTTGTGCCCCCTTTATAGTGCAGCAAACAAGTAAGAAAAAGCCAAGGAAGTAACATTGAAATCAATCTCCCTTTAGTTAAGGGATTCTGATTTCAAACGGACAAAATAATTAAGGAAAGAGGTCAATTAAACATTTTTCCAAAATAGTAAAAGAGGGCTAAATACATAAAGGTCTATTTAAGGACAAGGTTTGACAGCACACGGTTTGTGCAAGTAAGGAAAGGAAATCAGTTAACAGTCAAGAAATTAAAATTGTAAGCTTTGTACGAGTGAACCAAGCCAGGAAAGGTGAGGAAAGGGTTTTACTTAAGGAAAAGCAGTAACAGTCAATCAAACCTAAAAAAAATTCTGAATCAATCATAAATTGGAAAGCCTTTTGAAGAACGATTCAACACACATATAAAAGCATATAGACATTCTTAAAGAAGAAAGAACTGTCATGCTAATCAGAAGAGTCTAACATAGAAAAGTTCAGAGTCATAAACAAAGAGGTTCAAATCTAGTTCATAGACTCAAAATGAGTCTGAGAGAGTCAAGGGTTCAAAGTAGAACCCTAGTCCAAATACCATATCAACCTCATCAAAACCCCCAAATTCTAGGGTTTCAAAGTCGAATCAGATATAGAGACGAGAGGCCAAGTAATTGGAACAGGCTTAGAGATCTCTTTCAGAGACTCATGAGAGAATAAACAGATAAAATAGCAGGTTCAATGAAAATAAAATGTAGAAACTGATTGGAAGCATAGTGAGGATAGAAGGAACAAGTTTTAAGATAAGCTTGGAACTTAAACAAGTTCAAAAGAGAAAAGAGGTAGTATAACACTTAAGAAAACGGTAGAAGAACATGTTTAAAGATAACTCAAACAAGGTCCAGAAGAAGGCAAATTAAAGAACTAAAAATTTTAGTAGAAAATACAGTAGAGGAACATAAGGGTATCGGAAAAGCCTGGAAAAAAGAACACATAAGATAAACATGTGAAAGTGTGATACATCAATACAGTAGAAGAAATACCGGAGCACAGTAAAAGGACATGCATAGTAAAGGCAAACATAAGAATACAGGAAAAGAACATGCGAGGTAGAAAAAGAAACATAAGAACATAGCATAGACAGATACACACAAAGAAAAGAAGAAGAAGAAGAGTCAGAAAAACATTTTGCAACTTTTCAGAAACCCTAAATCGAAAGCAAACGGTTTTGAAAAGAAAATTTGGGGAAAATACTTTAAAAGTCGAGTAGAACACAAATCTTAAGAAAATAAACAGAGAAAAACCTCAAACAGCTTAGGGTTTCAGAGAAACCCTAGAAATGAGAAAGGCTTGGAAGAAAAATCAGATCTTGAGTCGAAGAGGTCAGGAATCACGTTTCTCGACCAGGATACGCCGGAGCAAGGCCGGCGATGGCCGTGAAAACTCGAGCTGGAACAGGTCTGGATGAAGACCTTCGAGGTCTGGCCTTGATTCTTCAAATATCGAGCACACAGGAGTAATGGGGAATGAGTATAAAGTTACCATGGCCTGATGAACCATGATTTCCGATAAGCTTGAGGTAGGAGATGGTGAGAGAGACTAGGGTTTCGAGAGAGTTCGAGAGAGTTTGAGAGGAGAGGGATTTCAGAGGCGGCGGACCAAATGAAAATAAGGGGACTAGGGTATGGTTGGGGAATTAAAAAAGAAAGGGGTAATCGTGGCCGTTGATCAAAAGGATCAACGACCTGGATTAAAAGAAAATCGGGCGGGTTGGATAAACGGGTTAAGGGGTTGGGTTAAATTAGGATTTGGGCTGGAAAATTTGAAAATTGAAATTGGGTTGATTGAGGGGTTAATTTAGGCTATAATTGAAACGAAATGGAGCTAGTATTTAAATAGCCAGTTTAACCCTTTTATTTTATAAAAATAGTAAAAATGATTTTAAAAGTTAATTAAAAGTACTGAACCAATTAATAATACATAAATATTAATTAAAAATATTGAAACCAATTTTACAAGTATAGAAATTCTATTAATCTTAAAATAGGCTAAAATTGCAATTGTATGCAATTTAGCTTTAAAAATACGAGATAAATTTGTAAAAATATACAAAAATTACCTTAACTATATTTTGGTAAAAATATGTGAATAAAATAAATTATTCACCAAAATTAATAGTTTTGGGAATAATTACTAATTTTTGGACTACTAAAATTGACAATATATTGACTTGAAAATCTTTAAAAAATTAAAAAAAATACCGAAATACTTGGGCATGCTTATATAGGCATGTATATGCTATTTTGAAAGTATTTTTTATATGAAAAATACATAAAAAAAATTGAGTATCAACAATAATTGGATCGGGTTGCACGCCGCAACAGTGATAAATGGTATGGATCGGGTTGCATGTCGCAACAGTGTTATTATTGTTTTGCTGTAAATTCTAAATTGTTCTCGTGACTTTCTCTTAATTTATTGTTGGTATTGATGATCCCCCGCATCATGTACCCCCTCCCATCTTTACTTATTTATTTCTGTTTTATTTTTTGCTGCATATTATATAACTGTACAGGTTTATTTAGTAGTCTGGTCCTAGCCTCATTACTACTTCGCCGGGATTAGGCCAGGCACTTACTAGCACATGAGATCGGTTGTGCTGATACTACACTCTGCACTATACGCAGATTCCGGAGCGGCAGCTTTTGGACCATAGCTTTGGGTGGCTACCTTCAGTTCAGTCAGAGAATCTGAGGTAGTCCTGCAGGACGCAGGCCCGGTGTTCTCTTCTATCTTTATATGTATTCTGTTTTCATTTACTTCAGAGACAGACTGTACCTTTCTTTCTAGACATTTGTATGTAGTATTCGTAGTTGGTCTGTGATATTGTGACACCGGATTCCAGGTAGAGGAGTATGTTGGTATTGTGATACTGGTTTTTGGCTAAGTTATCAGATTACGTCTTCCGCGCGATTCGTTCATATTTCTCTATTGAGTGCATGTTGTTTTAAATTGTTAAAAAGGGTTAATAAAAGGGTTAGTGGTTCTATAATACGCGGCTTGCCTAGCTTTCACGAGGTGCCATCGTGACTCCCGAGGGTGAAAAATCCGGTTCGTGACACTTACATTACTTCTACACAGTTAAATACAACTACAATATCACACAACTTGAATACAATTTTTATACAAATCTTATACACCAGAATATAATTTTTCTACAACCTTACTACAATTTCGTAAGTATAATGTATGTCATGTCATCGTCTTCTTCTTCTTCTTCTTCTTCAAGTTTCAATCTGAAATTCGGCCAAAATCAAGTCTAATCTTCACCAAATTCGAATTCAAAGCTTCAAAGCTTTTTAATGACTGTCAATGGTGGAATTACTGCTCTCTTTTCCTTTGTTGTACATTACGAAATTAGGGAATAAGAGATAGAGAGTGATGTGTGTGTGTGTGTGTGTGTGTGTGTGTGTATATACAGAGAGAGAGAGAGAGAGCATGAGGTAAAATGATACTCATTTAATTCCTAAGGTGTATATAATTGGTAAATTTGTATATAGGATGCAATTAAATTAAAACTTAAGTAGAGAGGATAATAAAGTTTCCAATAGTATATAGGCATGTAAAAATCCCTTCTTTTATTGATTTCTTACAAAGGGAATATTTGCACAAATGGCCTTTGTTATCCACAATTTAAATTCAATCCCTCCCGAGTTTAGTTGGCTAAATTTGTTTGTAAAAGAAAAAAAAAAATCATCCAACTAATTTTAAAGGTGAAATTTAGTCCACTGACTTAACCGCGACAAAACTTAAAGAATGGCATACAAAAAAGGTCATACGGTGTAAATAAATACTACGTTTCAAAGTGGTTCCCACAATAAATCAGATTACGCTGCTTACAAATTGCATGAGTTCTTTGCTTAATTGTGCTTTCTTTTTATATGCCAATAGATGCGAACTGCTTTTTTTTTTTTTTTTTAAATTACAGGACCTTTCATATCTTAGCAATGATTTCAGTTACGCACAATTGAATTTGGCGTAGCTGAAATTTATATTATGCGGTAATTAAAACAATTAGTGTTACCTTTTAAAAATAAGGAAGGGATGATAGCAATTTTGGTCCTTCAAAATTAATGATAATTTATGATTAAAGTTCTTAATTATGATATACTATGATTAAGCACATTCAACTTTCAATTAATTAAAGTGTGTATTTTTGTCCCTTTGTGTAAGGAATATGCAGTATGTAGACATTTTTGAAATGTTAAATGCGCTTACGTAGGAGTGGTACTATCCCAATAAGGACGGAGAGACCAGAAGTGCTATTATCCTAATAAGAAAAGTTTTTATTGTAGTGTCAAAGTGGTTAAGATCTCAAATGTGGCATTCTTGAGTTCTTTTTTCCAATTCCGTTATTAAAATGAGATTTTTACGTATAGATGTACTATTGAAAATTTTATTACTCTCCCTACTAAAGTTTCACTTTAATTACTTTTTATATATAAATTATCAAGTATGTACATTTTTAGGATTTAAGGATAATTAATCAATTTCTACAATCGCTCCCCCCC
>MU780559.1:4614-15832 GCA_026770625.1 Nicotiana glauca | reverse complement strand
TCTTCCTATTTGATTGTATCCGGGAGCGACAATATGATGACCCTCATTTACTTGTCCTTCAGGACAAGGTTCAGCGTGGTGATGCCCGAGATGTGACCATCAGAGATGATGGGGTATTAAGGATGCAGGGCCGGATTTGTGTGCCCAATATTGATGGTCTTCGAGAGTTAATTCTAGCAGATGCCCATAGTTTGCGATATTCCATCCATCCAGGTGCCGCGAAGATGTATCAGGACTTGGGGCAGCACTACTGGTGGAGGCGGATAAAGAATGATATATTCTGTTATGTGTCTAGATGCCTCAACTGGCAGCAGGTGAAGTATGAGCACCAGCGCCTGGGTGGGTTGCTTCAGCAGATAGAGATTCCGGAGGGGAAATGGGAGCACATCACCATGGATTTTGTATCTGGACTCCCACGGACCTTGAAGAAGTTTGATGCCATTTGGGTCATTGTGGATCGATTGACCAAAGTCCGCTCATTTTATTCCTGTGTATACCACTTATTCATCGGAGCGGTTGGCGGAGATTTATATCCGGGAGATCATCCGTCTGCATGGTATTCTAGTTTCTATTATTTCAGACAGAGGTACTCAATTTACATCGCGGTTCTGGAGAGCCGTGCAGCAGGAGTTAGGCACTCGAGTGGAGTTGAGCACAGCATTTCACTCCCAGATCGATGGACATTCCAAGCGCACTATTCAGATTCTTGAGGATATGCTCTGTGCGTGTGTGATTGAGTTTGGAGGGTCTTGGGATCATTTCTTCCCATTGGCGGAGTTTGTTTACAACAATAGTTATCAATCCAGTTCAGATGGCACCATTTGAGGCTTTATATGGTAGGAGGTCTGTTGGGCTGGTTTGAGCCGGGCGAGGCCAGGCTATTGGGCACCGAGTTGGTTCAGGATGCGTTGGAGAAGGTTAATATGATTCAGGATAGACTCCGTACAGCCCAGTCCAGACAGAAGAGTTACACAGACAGAAAGATTCGTGATGTTTCATATATGGTTGGTGAGTGGGTTCTGCTTCGAGTTTCGCCTATGAAAGGCGTCATGAGGTTTGGGAAGAAGGGAAAGTTGAGTCCGAGGTTTATTGGCCCTTTTGAGATTTTGAGGCGAGTTGGGGAGGTTGCTTATGAGCTTGCCTTACTTACCAGTTTGGCCGGGGTTCATCCAGTATTCCATGTTTCGATTCTCCGAAGATATCACGGTGTCCCGTCGCACGTGTTGGATTTAGTTCAGTCCAGTTGACAAGGATCTATATTATATCGAGGAGCCAGTGTCTATATTAGACAGTCAAATCAGAAAGTTAAGGTCGAAGAACATTGCGTCAGTAAAGGTTTGGTGGCGGGGCCAGCCAGCCGAGGAGGCGACTTGGGAGACCGAGCAGGATATGCGCAACAATTACCCTTATCTTTTCACTACTTCAGGTATGTTCTCTATGCTCGTTCGAGGACGAACGAATGTTTAAGTTTTGGAAGATGTGATGACTCGGCCAGTCGTCTTAAGAATTAACGCCCCGATCCCCTATTAACTGCTTCCCCTAAGTTCATTTCTGCTATTTTGTTTTGCCAGGATGTTAGGTATTGGTTTTCGGAGAGTTTTGGACACTTGGTCCCTAAATTAGAGCTTAAGTGTTAAAAAGTTGTCTGTAGTTGGAACAGTGTGAAGACGACCTCGGAATGGAAATTCAATGGTTCCACTAGCTCTGTTAGGTGATTTTGGGGTTGGGAGCGTGTTCGGAATGTATTTTGGAAGTCTGTAGCTCATTTATGCTTGAAATGCCAAAGTTTGAATTTTTGAAGCCTCCGATCCGATAGTGAGTTTTTGACCCGAGGGTCAAATTGGAATTTTTGAAGTTGTAGTAGCTCCGTCATGTCATTTGGGATGTGTGTGCAAAATTTCAGGTCTTTCGAACGTATTTTGGTTAGGTTTTTTATCGAAAGTGTGTTTGACGAAATTTGAAGTTCTTAGGTTCGAATCTTTGATTAATTCGAGTTTTCGGCCTTGTTTTAGGTGGTTTAAGGATTGTTACAAGTTCGAATGATGATATGGGATATGTTCGTAGGTTTGGTTGAGGTCCCGAGGGCCTCGGGTGTGTTTCGAATGCTCAACGGAGCAATTCGGAGTTTGAAAATGCTGCAGAAATTCTCAGCTATTGCAGGTCATACTTTCTTCTTCGCGTTCGTGAAGAACCCATCGCGTTCTCGTAGTAGTAGCTCTCCCCTTCTTTGCGTTTGCGTCCTTCTCCATGCGTTCGCGTAGAGCAATTCTGGAGGAAGACCAGGCCCTTCTTCACGTTTGCATATTTTCTTCCGCGTTGGCGAAGCTCTGCTTAATTCCTCTCTACGTCCGCGTTCACTATGTCACATTTGCATAGCTCATGACCCCCAGGTCTTCGCGTTCGTAGTCCTACGTTCACGATCGCGAAGGGCATTTTTGGCAACTTAATTTTTCCTTCTTCGCGGACACGAGATCCTCTCCGCGTTCGGATGCTTTATGGGTCTGAACAATACTTAACATTTAAAAACGAGGGTTTTGCCATTTTTATAAAAATAGAAGTTTGAGAGCTTGGATTTTGGGGAAATTTTGAAGGTTTTTCGAAGGCAATCACTGGGTAACGACTCCCTACTCTCTTATGCTTAAAGCCCACTAACCTAACCACAAATTCAACTTTAGTTTCGGATTTTTGAATGAAAATTTGGGGAAAACGCCTTAGACCAAACAATTGGGTTTTGAGTGAGCATTTGACCTCCGATTGGGGAGATTTTTATATGGTTAGACTCGTGAGAGTGCGAGGGTTCTGAAAATGTTAAAATCATTTGATTTCGAGGCGTGGAATCAGTTGTTTGCAATATTGTTTACGATATGTAATTGAATTGAATAGATTTGGGCCATTTGGAGTCGGATACTCGTGGCAAAGGCGTGGTTCCTAGTTGATTATTGAGCCGGTTCGAGGTAAGTGGCTTTTCTAACCTTGTGTGGGGGACTTTTCCCCTTAGGAACTGATCTTTGGATATTTGAATGCCTCGTACGTGAGGTGACGAGCGTGTACTTGAGCTAATTGTTGTAAACCCATTTCTACTTGAAGTATTTAAATTGAGATTTATTGTTTACTTGTTCATTTTAGACTGTAAGTTTAAACAGGTGCTAGCTCAGAGAAGTATGTTTAGCTGACTTACTTGCTTAATTGTTTAGCTGTATTTTTTGTACTCTGTGAAGCATGTTAGGCTAGAAATTACTATTACTTGTACAAATTTAGTATTATTCTGAGATTATGAGTTGTTGCTGTGTGTTTAATTTGGGACTGCGAGACGGCTTTTCGGGAGATTCCCATGTACTTGATATATTCTGGATTGAGGGTGCAGGATACCGAGAGATCCCCGGCACATATATTTCTATATATTTGGGATACCAAGCGATCCCCGGCTTACTTATTGAGGATACCAAGAGATCCTCAGGATACCAAGAGATTCCCGGCTATTATCCCTTGTTGAGAGCAGTATTCCTTGTATTGTTACCTTTGCTTTCTATTACTGTTCTTCCTTATTTATCTGGTTTAGATTCTCACTGTAGACTTTATTTAAATTATTTCCGCTATCTTATTATTTATTATATTTTATCTCAGTAGGGCCCTGACCTTCCTCCACCCAACCGAGGTTAGGCTTGGCACTTACTGAGTACCGATGTGGTGTACTCATGCCCTTATGCACATATTTTTTTTCATGGGCAAATTACCTAGGTACCTCTATTCAGGCGCACTATCCTTGAGGCGAGGAGTTATACGGAGACTTCGAGGTATATCTGCCGCGTCCGCAGACCAGGAGTCTCTATTCTGTTCCATACTTTAGTATCTAGTTTATTCCTTTATCTCAGTTGTTTAGATATTCAAGAGTTAGAGCAGTGTAATATATTTCTATTAGCCTGTGGTTCCCATGAGTTTTCGGGTTTTGGGATTGAGTTGTATACTTCCGCATTTCTTTTGGGTTGTATAGGCTGAGCGGCCTTATATGCAGTCATTATTTTACATATGTTCAGTTTTAATTAATTATTTCGCAAGTTATATTAAATTTCCTCATTGTTAGGCTTACCTAGTTGTAGGAACTAGGTGCCATCATGGCATGGTCATGGAGGGTGAACTGGGGTCGTGACAATTGTGCTTATATTACAAAAATCTAATAGCAAAATAATCACTTAACACATTCCTAATAGTAGTAATTTTAATCGCAATACATGAAGTCAGACCCTAATTAATTATAGAGCATCAGGTAAGAATAAAGCCTTCAAAAATAAGAATATTATATTATGGCCTATTAATACATAAATTACTGTAATAATAATTAATCTATTATTGTATAATCCTCTGAGAAAAAAATACAACAGCTATTCCTATTACAATTTTGGGAAAAACTGACAGCCCAATGAACATTCACTCGATTTGGATATAGTTGATCCATCGATCTTAGTTCACTGATATGAGGTTCTCAACTACAGTATAATAACAATAAATAAATACAGCTTTTGGGCTTTAACACATGCAGATTTGACCAATTTATGGCCAAATCTACAAGTTATAGCCTATAGGACACAAGACCTCAAACAAAAATATTATGGCAGAATCATTTGTGAGCAGAAGAAGAATGGAAAAGAAAACAGCTTCAGTAATCAAAGTTCAGAAACAATATAAGATCTTGACTAAGAGTCTGGTTGGAAAGCTACCTAGGAATTAGATTTGGGTGTAATTGAATATAATTACACAGTTTGGCATGTTTGTTTGGCCAAGTAATTACTTGGTTAGCATGGAATTGGATGTAATTGGAGGGGTGTAATTACACTCTCAAATTCTCAAGGGAGAGGTGAGAATTGGCAGTAATTACACTGTGTAATTACAAGGTTGCTTTTTTTTCCCTGTTTTATTTTGATTTTAATTTATTTTCTTTATAACTTTTTATTTCTATTATTACAATTTTTTATTACAATTTTTACTTTTTAATTTCTTTAAAATTTTAAAATATATTTGTCTTTGCACATTATTTATCTTGTATTTCTCTTCCTTTACTTCTTGTTGTTTCATGTTATTGCTTATATTTTATTTTTTGTTTATTTTATTATTCTATTTTTTGAAACTACACTTCCAAATATTATAAATAATGTGTCATTAACAAACTTATCGTATAATGAGTGATACAACTAAAGTGAAATTTTATTCTTGAATGTGGTTAGAAACTTATTATGTTTCCTAATCTAAAGTTATAGTGCAATATACTATTATTATGATGGAGTTTGACATATACTAAATAATATTTTTTTGGATTTCGAAATTGTATTTTATTCATGGTTCCAATTTACTTGTTTTAGTAGTACTAGCTCATGTTGCTTGTTGTTCATTTTTTACTTAGAATTGATAGATCAAATTTTGTCAAACACTTGAATAATGTTATGGTTTTATATTTATAAATATTAATTTATTTTATCAAATATGAATTCCATGATGTTCTTACAAAAAAAAATATTTTTAGTTTTTGTAAGTATCTAATTAAAATACAACAACAACAAATTAAAATAAGTATTATAAATTTAAAAAAAATATATATAAATTATTTTTACAATATTAGTTATAACTATATGATTACTTATTAATGTATATTCACGAAAAATATACATCTTAAATACCAAATATAATATAATTTATACTTATAAAAATTTATAGGCATATATTTATTATATTAACTTTTATGTTTTGATAATTACTTAATTTAAAATTTAATATAATTGTGTAATTATACTAACGCAACCAAACAGTAAACTTGTAATTACTCTGTAATTACACTATGACAAACAAACAGGTCGTCGTAATTACACAACTGAGAAATTACTAGGATATGTAATTACTACCCTAGTAATTACACCAATTCCAATTACATAGTGGCTTTCCAAACATACTCTAAAAAAACTTAAGACTTAGCCATTTTTTAAAAAAAGAAGTTACAAGCGTCAATAAACCAAACAAAAGGGCTCATGCTAGTTCATTTCCACATCACAGCTCACACAGTAAAGATTTACTATATCTATAAGAAATTAAACAACTATTACATGAAAGAATATCAATTAATTACACATAATGTGCAACTTGTCGATATTATATCATTCCAAATAGACAATACATCTAGGGAGGTAAAATCAGTACCTAAAGAACAACAAAACCAGCAGTAACTAAAGGAAATATTGATTGAAACTTTGAAGAAGGAGCAACAAACAAAACCAAACAGTAGCAATAGAGAAATAAAGCCCAGAAAAACCAAGAACCAACACTCAAGCTTCCCAGAAAATCAGAGTACTCGAAGAACTAACCTCGAAATCTAGCTAGAAAATTGAAGTTTTAAAGTTAGAAAAGTTTTAGGGGTTTTTCCTTGTGTTCTGAAATTTTTAGGTCAAAATGTGCTGATTGAATGTGTGTAGAATGAAGGAATAGCTTTATTTTTATAGGGTAAGCCCAAAATAGCATGAAAAAAGTATACACTACCCTAAATTCCCTAAAGGTCAGATAGTACATCATCTTTTGACAGCTGTATGTTCTTTTTCCCACCCAAAGTCAATATTTTTTGCTAAGAATGGGGCAATTGTACAAATGACTAGAACCTTTTAATTTTTTACCTTATGTAAAACCAGTTTTACCCTTTCATTTACTAGATATCTCATTCCTGACCCAAATTCTAATTTTAAAGACCCTTATGGAACCTCCTAGAACAATCTAGGAGATTCCAACATTGAACTTCCTAAACATTGTTACAAATGTTCTTTTAATTCTGAAACCAATCTTAAGCTTAAGGGTATTTAGGATTTAAACCAAACAAATCTAAATCTAATTAGTAAATTAAACTGATGCACCTAATTAACCCTAAACAAAATTGGAGTTAGAAAACTAACACATCTAAGTAGTAAATAAACCAGAACTAGAATGAAACTACAAAGAAACCCTAGAAATTAACCTACTCAGTTTGCAAGTTAAATAATTTAATCAACTAATTTTTCTAATAGCTAACCAAAATAGACTAAATAGCTTGTTAATCAATCTTGAGTAAAAATTATTCTAATTAACTTAAACCAAACACTGAACATAAAATAAACAAGCATAAGACAAAAACATGAAAGAAATAGAAAAATCATGCTATGTATCAAACCTAAAGTTAAACCTGATTAAATTAAGTTTATGCAATTGAAATTAAACTTCAAATACTTATGCAATTCAGCATGCTCTAATTGATCTAAACAGACGGATACAAACGTGCAAAGTCCAAAAAGTAATAAAAGACCTAACACTGTGATTAGATAAATCATATAGGGTAAACAAAAGTAAAAAATAAAATAAGACATATGGCAAAGAAAAATACCCAAAGGCTTGGACCAGTCACAAACTCGGAATAATTTTGATGGGGTAGAATGAACCTAAACCAATATCAATTGATTGCTCACTTAACTTGATTTAATCCATTATGGATTAAGTAAATCTAAATAAATTATAGTTTGTTTTCCACTTAATTTATCCTCTCATCTATACTTTTTTGTATCAATTTTATTTGGATTAGATTTGTAGTGCCAATCTAACAGAAGTCCTTTTTATTTAATATTTTTTATTGTTGTCAATTGAATTTTTTTTTGTTTTTGTTTTTCACTACTAAATATTTATAACAACAGTGTATCGAACAAATATAATTCATTGTGATAAATGAGGTGGATCTATTTAGTTTTATTTTATGTTTTAAATTAATTCGAAAATGTGAATGTATTTTTTTAATTTATTCCTTCAATGGTTTTTGGTTGTCTTGTCTAATCTCTTTATTTATTTTTCTTCGATATTTTCTTCGGGTTGCTAACTCAACGGTAGAGTACTCGGCTCATGGGTCCAAAGGACCAACCTCACATGCCCAAATCAAAAACCAGAAATAAAGTTATGGTTCCAAAAATCAGATCCAAAATTAAAGAATTAAGGGCGGGGGTTTGGGAAAATCGACTGTGGTTTAAGGTTCAGAGGGGTGTGAGAAGTGTGGGGTGTAGTTTTGGAGTGGTTTAGCCGATTTAGGGTTTTGTGTGAGTTTCAGATTTGTATTTAAAGGATTTGGGTGGAGATATGGGGGAATTTGATGATGTATTAGTACTTAGGAGATGGTTGAGAGTATAGAGGGTGAATTTGGGGTGTTTTGGTGAAGCTCCGCTGCCGTAGTGCGATTTTCGGGAGGCAGGGAAGGGCGGTGTAACACCCCATACATTCGGACTAGGTGTGGATAAGTTAAATGGTTATTAATCTGATATTTTAGACATATGAAGTCCCATGGGGTGAGTATGGGTGAAAATAGTTGTTATAGAATCAATATGGAGAATGAGGTGCATAAGATTTGATAAAATCTACGAAGTTTACGAAAGTTCAATATTGCAGGAGGTTTAGTGGAAGACGTATAAGGTATTTGGGAAAACGTAAAACACTAAGGTTGTAGGCCTTTGAGATATATTTCCAACGATATATTGTGGTGCCCAAACAGATCTCTTTGAGAAAAGTTATGCGTGTTTTACAGAATAGTATGCAATATGCGCGCCCTTAGCGCGCCCTGAGTGCGCCTCGAGAGCGCCCGTGCTCCTGTGGAAGTGTTACTACAATTTTGCATGGTTAGTAGCGCGGTCAGGCCTATAGGTGAATGGGGGAGCTCATGGGGGGTCATTTTAAAGCCCTACCGTGTCTCCCATAACCCCTAAACATAAAACCTTGCTCTAGAAGGGGAACTCTCAAAAACCTAACTCCTTAAGGCTCCCACCACCACCCAAGGTAAGTTCTAATGATGATTTTAAGTTAATTTTAATATTTTAATATCTTATAAATATGGGTAAATCCTCCATATCATTAGATTGTCACGACCCACAATCCACCGAGGGTCGTGGTGGCGCCGGACATCACTGTCAGGCAAGCTAACAAAAATACTTAATTAACTTCCAATTTTTGTATTGTCTAAAATTATTTTTCTTTATACATTAAATAAAGATTAATAAAATTTATAGAAATAACCGCGAAGTCATTAACAAAACATAACATTTAATAATCCAAAAATTCTCCCAGAATCCGGTATCACGAATGCATGAGCAATTTCTAAGAAATAATGTAATACAACAATCGTCTGGAATACAATATTGGACATAAATAAATACAGAAAACTGAAAGAGACTCTGCTGGCTACGGATCGCCTCGAGAAGTGTAGCTCACCTAAGTCTCTGTGTCATCCGTGCTGCTACGCCCAGTAGGCCACTAGAGATGCATATGCATGTGCAACAAAAATGCACAGAAGTGTAGTATGAGTACGAAAATAATGTGTACCAAATGGGTATCCCGTCTAATGTCGATGAAGTAGAGACGAGATGGCGACTTCAACACTTACTAATGGTCTAATGATGATATATCCATAATATACTAAATCGTGAATTTTTATAAACATGATTATAATTCAATGGATTGAAGCAAATAAACATTTCTTTCTTTTATAGGAAAAATTCTTTTTCATCATTTATACATATATTCTTAAGCTAGAAAGAGGTAGCAACAACTTCAATAAGTTCAATCATAACAATACCAAATTGTTCATAAATTTCCATCGCATAACTAGTAAAGCTTTGGAATTCAACGTTCTAACGGATACTAATATCCTACACGCGCCAAAAATGCTTATTAGGGTTAAATGGCATAAACCTCCAATGGGATGGTACAAACTAAATATTGATGCAGGCTTCTCTAGAGATAAGAACAAATGCGGTCTAGGTGGAGTCTTCAGGAATGCCAAAGGAGACTGGATCGTGGGATATACTAAATGTACCAATGCATATGGATCCCTTCAAGTAGAAATAAAGGCTCTATTAGAAGGACTAAAACAGCTCATGAATGGGATTTATTTCCACTTCAGATTGAGACGGATTCCAGAGGTGATCTTATCTATACAACAAGGGAACCACCTATTTACTAACACCTTATCACAATGCAGGTTGTTAATGCACCAAGGGAAGCAGGTAATGCTCAAGCACGAGTTCCGGCAAGGGAATAGGATTGCTCACAAGCTTGCATACATGGGCTCGGATGATACAAGTGAGAAGAAGAAAGTTTTTGTTGCTCCACCTGAAGAAGTGAAAACCCTGCTACAAAAGGATGTATTAGATAAGACTATTTTTGAAAAATTTTTATCGTATGATGCTTGCAATATGTTAGCAAGCCTAGGTAATTATAGTGTCCTATGATACTAACTACAACTTTCATGTAATGGATATTCCTTAACTTTTAATATATTTATTTCCTGTTTGCTTAAAAAAACAACTTCAATAAGTTTCAGGGCAAGCAATACAAGCATGCGCAAATCATGCCGAGGTCGACGGCCTGCTCCAACAGAAATGTAAACTGTGCACTGCCGAGGGTCGAACGACGCAAACCATAGATGCTTCTATTTAATTTGCCAAGGCGTTCGGCCCGCTCCAAAATTAAACACACATAGACAGTCAATCAGGAGTCCACACGGAGCAATTATCCAAAGAAAGTAAATCCTCTTTTAAACATTTAAGAAAAATAAAGTTTAATCCTTTTAGAAATTTATTTACTAATTTAATGTGATTTAAGCAATTCAAGCTGTCAATAAGTTCACAAATAATCCAAGTATAACATGCTGTTGGGTCCTGAACTACCCGGACAATAGCATACAAGTAGCTACGCACGGACTCTCGTCACCTCGTGCGCATGTAGCCCCCACAAATATGAGCACATAACCAATTATTTTTACCTATAGGGACAATTCCCTCTTACAAGGTTAGAAAGGAGGCTCACCTCACTCCGAAGGTCCATAACCGGCATTCCACGCCCTTCCGAAGACTCGAATCGATGCACAACGCTCCAAAACTAGCCAATAATTATGTAAATCCATTAGTATATGCTGAGATACTCATTATAATCCACTTCATAACAATTCCTAACCCCGATCGAAAAGTTGACAAAAATGCCCTCGGGCCCACGTGGCCGGAATCAAAATTTTTTGGAAGATAAAGATTACACATGGCCTCACGAACCCAAATTATGATTTTCTCTAAATTCCAGACCTAAAATCGTGGTCAAAATCCAAGAATACTAGTTTTCTAGGTTTTCCCTCAAACCTCAAGTTTTCTACAATTTTCCAAGTCTAAATCAATATATAAACCTTGTATAT
>MU780557.1:8700-20897 GCA_026770625.1 Nicotiana glauca | reverse complement strand
GTCGTTTTGTTTATTAAATGACTGATGCTCTGGGCCGTTTGATCAAAGCTTCAACGGTCCAGATTCAATTATATCTAACGGTGTCGTTTGGTTTTGTATAGGCAGACCGGACTTGGCCCCTTTTTTTGGGCCTGGGTGTGTTATTAACACTTGGGCTAATAATAATTGTATTTAGCCCAAGTCTTGTGTATTGTATTATTATTATACTTGTATTTTTGCATTTTTTTGTATTTTTTGTATTTATTAATTTTTTTCTATAGTTTTGTATTTTACTCTTGTATATTTTTCCTTTTTTTCTATTTTCCTTGTATTTTCTTCTTTTCGCTATTTTCTTATTTTTACTAAAATTAAGAAGAAGTAATTAATTTCCATTTTTAGTATTTTCTAATTAAAAAACAAATAGATGTGTATTTTGATTTTCTTTGATTTGTTTTCAAAAATCATAAAAATCCTGGTATTTCCACCTATTTTATGCATTATTATTAAGCAAACAATTATCAACAAATTACCACAAAAATTCAAAAAACCAATTTGCATATATTTTGGAATAATTTGCTTAGGGCAAAAATCACGTGCTCACAATATATATGTTAGTATTCTGGGAGAACGGGTTATTACAATACAAGAAAAATTGGACAAGCTAATAGCTGAAGTCCAATATATTTCTCAAAAGGAAACTAAGGGTAAAGAGCAAATAGCTACTACCAGCATCCAACCTCCACCTGAGTTGAAAGACTTTAGACTAAAAGGCCTTGACGATTTGGAGGAACTTCTTAATAAGAAATTTAGTGAGTTTAGGGCAAGTCCCTTAACTCTAGAGCATAAACCTGACAAGGGTAAAGGAATACAGGTAGAAGATGAGATTAATAAAATCTCTGAAAAATATGCTCGCAAGCCTTATCAAAAGATGTTTTATTACCTTCGACCAACCTCTCAGGATGTCCTAATAGAAGAACAGGACAATGACCACCACCACCTGGGTTACAGTGGGTCAGATATCTATGAGTGGAATATAGATGGTCTTGCTGAAAGACAGATCTATACGACAGTACATACAATGCTTATGTACAGTTGTGACGACCCAAAGGGTCATCACCTGTTTTCTCTCTTTTTCGCACTTCCGAAGCCTTGAAAACCTCATTTTTACATGCCTCGATTTGCGTGCACAGTCCAATCACGTAGCCGGAAAGCTTAAATATGAATTCTGTGTAAAAATTAATGAATTTTGAAATTAATATGATTAAAGTTGACTTTGGTCAATATTTTGGGTAAACGGACCCGGACCCGTGATTTGATGGTCCCAGAGGGTCCATAGGAAAATATGTATGGGACTTGGGCATATGCCTGGAATCGAATTCCGAGGTCCCAAGCTCGAGAAATGAATTTTCATGTGAAATTATTTTCTGAAATTAATTAAGGAAAATGGAAAGGGAATTTGATCAGAAGACTATGGTATCGGGCTCGTATTTTAGTTTCGACACCCGGTACAAGTCTTATATGTGATTTAAGCGCTTCTGTAAAGTTTGGTTGAAAACGGACGTCATTTGACATGTTTCGGACTAAAAAATGGAAAATTTGTGTTTTATGAAAAGTTGGAAGAAATCATGTGATTTGAGGCTTGATTCTGTGTATACGATGTTATTTTGGCGATTTGATCGCACGAGTAAGTCCGTAGGATGTTTGTGAGGTTATGTGCACATTTTGTTTGGAGCCCCAAGGGCTCGGGTGAGTTTTGTATAGGTGTCGAGTTGCATTTTGAACCTTTGAAAAATCAAGTATGAAGGCTTCTGTGATTTTCGCAAATGCGAAGACTGGACTCGCAATTGCGAGCTCGCAAATGCAAGCATCGAGTCGCAATTGCAAATTCTGGGAAATAAAGACAGAGGTCGCAAATGCGACGATTTCTCTCGCAAATGCGAGGTGTCGCACTTCATAAATGCGATCAGGTTTTCACAAATGCGAAACCTATCAGCTAGTGTCACGACCCCAATCTCGGTCGTGATAGCGCCCAACATAATTGCTAGGCAAGCCCGACTATTTATACTCTCCACCCGAGCATGAAGCTCAAAACCAGTTATTTGAATATCATTGACAAAACAATAAAGCTAAAAGAGTTAAACTGATAGATAGAAACCAAATTGAACATCAAGATAACACCGAATACGCTCCCAAAGATCTGGGGGTCATGAGTCTAGAGCCTCTAACAATACAGAGTAATAAGACTTCAATAATACAAATGTTCGAAACTGCGAAAAAATGATAAAGGGATAGGGGAGGAGTCAGGTCCTGCGGACGTCAGGCAGCTACCTCGACAACTCCGGTATAGCTCTGGAACCGCAAATAGCTCAGCTAAGCTCCCGAGACACATGAATCTGCACACATGGTGCAGGGAGTAAAATGAGTACTTCCAACTCAGTTGTAATAGACATGTATAATGACTGATAGTAAGAAATCCCGAAATACAACAATGCAAAGCTATAACCAATACTCCTACTCATTTAACGGTGATACAACAACAACTAATGACAAATAAAGCAGGCAGATATCGATGCATGAATGCAATGCAATGCACACGACCGCTGCGGCGCGCAGCCCGATCCATTTGGGTACCCGCGCTCACTGTGGGGGTTCAGACTCCGGAGGGCTGCTACAGCCCAAGCGCAATATCATCGTAACATTCGCTGCGGCTTGCAGCCCGATCCACAATCAGTCCAATTATATGCATGCAAGCCACACAGGCACAGTCAAACTTACCATTTTCAGTTCCAATTATCAGAAATTATAAATTAAGTGGTTAAAACCTTAGAATTTTACTAGCCATTTCGAGACAGTGTTTAACTCAGGACTGATATCATGAAAACATGCTAAACATCATGGAAACAGTGATAATAATCCCTATAGGATCCAAATAATTGGCATACATCCCAAATATATCCATAACCATCCAAGTAGGAGGTTTGCCAACTAATTTCTAACCAATAACACAGTACGAACATCATTCGGTCGGACTAAGCCATAGTCCCCAATCACAATCGACCCTGCACTCACCGTAGAGTATGTGTCTCGCCTTAATATAGTGTCACAGTGTGATATACCGGGGTTTCAAACCCTCAGGTCATCATCTACATCTATTACTCACCTCAAACCGGCCACGAGACTAGTCCGCTAAGCCTTTCCCTTTTGAATCAACCTCCTCACGCGCAGAATCTGATCAAAACCACAAGGAATATGTTATAATAAGCTAATGGAACATAACCCAATTGAAAGAACTCGAAAAACACCCAAAAATACGAAGTTGGCAAAACCCGAGCCCCGGGCCCACTTCTCGAAAATTTATGAAATTCACATCACCGGAATCCTCGACTCTCCACGAGTCCGTACATATAAAATACGCAAGAATCGGAGTCCATTTGACCCCTCAAATCATCAATTCAAACCTTCTTAGGTTTCAAGCCCTAACCTCCATTTTTACCCTTAATTCCTTGAAATTCCGTGATTAATTCATGTTTTTACACCATAATAACATAATCCGAGTCCAAATATCCATACCTGATGAAACCCCTTCGAACCCTCTTCAAAATCGCCCAAAAACTCGCTTTGCTCGAAGTCCAAAACATTTTTCTTCTTTTCCAAGTTCGTGAACACTGTTCACTATAACACAGGTCCATTTTCTGCTTCTGCGGTCCCCTGACCGCACCTGCGGTCCCGCTTATGTGGCTAATTGACCGCTTATGCGGTCTGACTTAAAACCATCCGGACCGCTTATGCGATTCCAAGCACTGCTTATGCGGTTTCCCCTCGACCGCTTCTGCGGTCTACAATCCGCTTACGCGACCCTGCAAAGGCGCTTACCAGGCCGTTTATGTGGAAAATCCTTGGGCCACTCCTAAGCGCTTCTGCGATCTTCCCCACCGAATCTGCGGAACCGCTTAAGCGACTCCTTTTCCGCAAATGCGGAAATACCAGAAGGCACAAAAATCTGACTGCAACAAATGCTTCCAACTTCCGATTAATCATCCGAAATCACCCCGAGGCCCCCGTGACCTCAACCAAAAACACAAACACATCCAACAACCTTATTCAAACTTTTTCCAATCCTTAAAACACGTCAAACAACGCTAAACCCATTAAAACACATCGGATTCAAGCCTAGTTTTCATCAAAACTTCCGAAATGCGCATTCAATCAAAAACCCGACCAAACAACGTCCGAATGACCTGAAAATTTGCAGACATATCCAAAATCACCTAACGAAGCTACTGCAACTCTCGGAATTCCATTCCAACCCTCGGATCAAAATCTCACCTATCAACCGATATTCACCAAAATTCAAACTTCGCCAATTCAAGCCTAATTCTACACTGAGCCTCCAAAATCAACTCCGATCGCACTCCTACGTCACCAATCATCCTCCGAAGCTAACCAAATCACCGAAATTCACATCCGAGCCTTCTAACTATATAGTCAACTTTCGGTTGACTTTTCCAAAACAAGCTTTCTTCTAAGAGGCTAAGTGCCTCATTCCTAATTAAAACCAATTCAATTCTATCCGATCAACTCAAATACTGACATTGAAATATAGAGCAACATAATATGGGGGAAACGGGGTGGTCACTCACGTGACAACGGGCCGGGTCATCACATCCTCCCCAACTTAAACAAACGCTCGTCCTCGAGCGTACCCAGAGTTGTCCTAGAAGCCAACCAATAGCTAAATGACCGTACCAAGCATATACCCGGGGTGATCCCTCGTCACCCTATCTTACATAGGTCCGATAATACAACTCCGCTGAAATTTCACAGTCCATCTGGGCCATAAACAGTAGAACCACATTGCACCTTCCGAAATCATACTCAAAACCAGAACCTCACGTCAATATTCAGAATAAACTCGAACCAGCTATAATAAACCATGCCTGCAACCTCAGGTGAAATCATACAATATGTCACACAATCCAACACTCGAAACGATAGCCACTATTCACAGCAATTGCCCCCAATACTCGATTACTGATAGGAACCTCTTATTAGCTAAATCCCCATTCCAACACTTCATATCCTATCCATGATAATGAAACCCACAGCAAACCGTAACCATTTCTCAGATCAACCACTCATAAAACCACTCCCTTTTTGACTAATACCACAGCAGATTTTCGGGCCAAACCTCGATATGAACCCTCTAATCAGCTGAAATCCCATTTGTTAGCACTTATTAATGACTCCAACGATCACCTCGAATTCAATGCACCACTCTGGTGATATGACACCTCATCACAGGCCTAAGCCCCAACTTGCATAATCCACGCACCAATGATGGGCAGTCTGAACATGCTCAAATCATGACAAATGACTCAAACAAAAGAGTTGTAACTCAAACTTCTCGGTACCATCACAACACAAGGGTGGGACCCCGTCCCACATCATAGAAATAGAATACCTGAACCTACCCCGAAGGGTCCAATCTCTTCGTAGCCTCGCTACAATGTGCGATCTTTTCCAAACATTGTTACACCTGAAGCACCTCAACTCACCATGCTCAAAATAGACAGCCACGCACAGATTGATGTCTGAAACCAAGCAATCCATCACACCCACCGTGAAGGAAGTAATATACGCCATTCAATCTTGAAAGGACACAACCGATGCGCCATTCGCCGAGCAACACCCAATACGGACTTTCTTCAGAAACTAGGAAGCAAGACATACCAAGTAACATATGGAAAACTATTCTCAACATTACCCTGTTGCGGTGTGCAACCCGATCCAGATAACATATCCTTTGGCGGCATGCCACCCGATCCACACAAATATCTCACATAGGGAGATGCATATCGAGCCAAATTTGCTCATTACAACAAAAAAATACTGAGTGCATAACAATATCTACATATAGCGTTATAAGCTACAAAACTCGAGCACAATCAAAAAATCATAACGCCTCACAGCATTGAAAAAGCATCTCATAGATCTCCCCAGATCACTAACAAGCTCAATAACGAGAGATTAAACCTATCCCTCAACAATACATATCAGGGCCAACCAAGCCATCTCAATCTAAATACGTAGCCATATCGGCCTGCCAACGAACTCAATGCCAAGAAGCCTGAAGCTGCTCCTTCCACTTTTTATAACTTTTGCTGGAGCAGTACGATACGATGCCCGGTGCCAAATAAATGCCGAAATCCACAATCTCGCATCCGAAAAAGTCCCTCAATATCGGAATTGAATCAATGGTAGAAACCTCTATACTGACATCCGTCACAAAGGCCCAATTAAAGAAAGCAATCCTTCCCAGCCGTCCGCTTATCTTTGGTATACCAACCACTCTGCTATAACATAATCTGATGCACCCGCCATGCAACCTGTGGTATTTTCGACATAACCCATAGCACAATCATGTAGAATAACCCAATGCTGAGACAATCAGTCTACACCCCTATATCATATCCAGAATCTAATATACCAAGCAAAGAAAGATCCACTCGGGCTTCCAAACCCCCAATAGCCACTAACCATACCAATACACACGATCCACGACCGCTACACAGCCTGAACATGAGGACTCCCAGTCTCCAGCTCCACATAGCACACAAATTACTATACCTGATCCCAAATTCTGCAGTATAAATACATATTACACCTCGAGTACCCAATCACCCTTCGAAGATATCCTAAAATTCTCCTGTGCCATCAATCACACTCAGACATCAGCAGTCGATCTAGCAAGAAAGTGCCGCAATCCTACCGAAGTATCATCATTCCAATCATATTACCCTTCTTTCGAGAAGTATACTCTCGTCAAATCACTTCCAATTAGCAGTACCATTTCCTTGATTACTTGAGGCTACCTGTTGCCTAGGAATTTTATGAACTTCCTTTTAGAACTGAATTGTAACCCATCCACCCAAGACCTTCCGTCAATCCTATCTAGAAGAAGAATCATTACACGTTCCATGCTTCGCATGCCCTTAGGCAACATATACTTCTCTAAACCACGGTAAGACCCAACAAGAACTCTCTCCCAGTTCCATCTTCACGAGCTAAAATGTCAGGACTGAATCCTTCTATACTAACCGAGCTAAGCAAGCTGTCAAAACCCAAGAGCATTGCCGCAAAATGCTTGTAAAAGCCCATTACTTCGAACACATACAAGGAATTAATCATACCCTTACCATACCGATTTGGTCTATTATCAAGTTGTTACGTCTATCAAATTTCTCTTTTTATTCATTATCAACTTGATATTTCTCCCTTGTTGTAGCATCACAATGCCTCAATCCGGGCTCACCACAGGAGATTCGAACGTATGACCACACTGTCTAAGACCCATAGGCCACCGATTACTCTCTCAATGCTTCCAAAAAATACAACGTTCCAGAATGCTTTAATTGAAGAACTCCCTGCGAATCGGAATTCGTTACCATTACTTCCCAGATACTGATACATGGAATCCCATACTTAACATAAAATACCACAAGTCCTTATCCTTTCCTAATGAAAACACAGTCCCTAGCCATATACACAACCTTAAGACACCTGATTATTACATGCCAAATCTTGGACACAATAAAACCATTCTCGAGAGTCATTCACTCTTACACAACTGTAAATTATCTGACTTAACAAACAGAAACACTCATGCCTTACTAGCACTCTGACACCGTAGGATATGATCTCATTCCAATACAAACGAACATCTTCCTTCTCTATACATTGAGCATTCTTTATCAACAACAGCTCAAGACATCCTAATATTTCCTTACATCTACGAAGCACCATATAACCTTTATCAATTTTTTTTGCTTCACTCGTGCCATCCTCGGCTCATTTATGCAACCAGGACTGATCCACCGGCATGCCTCGAAAACGAACCAACATAGCACATAACCGTGCAATCAGTTAATCAACCGCAACCTCCCCAACTTGGCTCGAAGCCATCTATCAGGACACATTTAATAACCCATAATAATTTTACTCTAATGCTTCCATAATATTATAGTGAGATTAAACTCAAATCATCTACTAGTTTATGAAAACACAGATCCTCGGATACTAAAATCCTCTACAAACCTCACATTCATTCCCCACATCAGCTGAGTCCACTCTCTTAAGCGACCCGAATTTATCAAGTTTCAACACGTACCCTTCAATTACACGTGAGATCTTCTAATAGTATACATAAGAATCGTACCCCTTAAGGACACTCCGCAGGAGATATCCCATCTGCTTCACCTCAATTTAGTATTTCAGCACACCTTCCACCATCATACACATAACACATCCATTAAGTCTTCCTGATTCTGAACTCATAGCACCACACGTAGTGTACTTCACTTCCTAACTAGGAGACACGAAAATATTCTTCACGCGCCCATATTCGGGCTACACATCAAACCACAATCGGAAACGAATCACTTAACAGTTCATCTATTATCCCGCAGACTTCTTCGTCACTACCAAGTCATATAATAAAATCTCATAACATGAATACCAAACCGCCATTCCGGCTAATAGCAACAATACTGAACATAAAAGTTCAAAACACTAGCTCACACGATCAGCACCTCAGTGCTCCAGCCATAGGCAAGATCCGGCCTCAAGTCCTCCAGAATGGCCCAACATCGAACTCATGGGATCACATCTCGCCCCTCGATCGGGGAATCACAAGCCATCAGAGCACTTATAATACCGAGCGCTCATGTGCGCATACAGACGTGTGGAAGGAATTTCAAGAGTTACATCTCAAGCTGAATCAACTACGCACGATAGGAATTTCCAAGAAAGTGAAGTTTTCCTAAAGGTTCTACAGCCTCTCGAGGATAAATATAGATGTCTCCATACCGATCCGCGAGACTCTACTAACCGGCTCATGACTCATGAGGCCTAGTAACCTAGGCTCTGATACCAACTTGTCATGACCCCAATCCCGGTCGTGATGGCACCCAACACAATTGCTAGGCAAGACCGACAATTTATACTCTCCACCCGAGCATGAAGCTCAAAACCAGTTATTTGAATATCATTGACAAAACAATAAAGCTAAAAGATTTAAACTGCTAGATAGAAACCAAACTGAATATCAAGATAACACCGAATACGCTCCAAAGACCTGGGGGTCATGAGTCTAGAGCCTCTAACAATACAGAGTAATAAGACTTCAATAATACAAATGTTCAAAACTGTGAAAAAATGATAAAGGGATAGGGGAGGAGTCGGGTCCTGCGGATGTCAGGCAACTACCTCGACAACTCCGGTAAAGCTCTGGAACCGTAAATAGCTTAGCTAAGCACCCGAGACACCTTAATCTGCACACATGGTGCATGGAGAAGTGAGTACTTCCAACTCATTGGTAATAGACATGTATAATGACTGATACTAAGAAATCCCGAAATACAACAATGCAAAGCTATAACCAATACTCCTACTCATTTAACGGTGATACAACAACAACTAATGATAGATAAAGTAGGCAGATATAGATGCATGAATGCAATGCAATGCACATGACCGCTGCGGCGCGCAGCCCGATCCATTTGGGTACCCGCGCTCACTGTGGGGGTTCTGACTCCAGCGGGGCTCCTACAGCCCAAGCGCAATATCATCGTAACATTCGCTATGGCGTGTAGCCTGATCCACAATCATTCCAATNTTAACTCAGGACTGATATCATGAAAACATGCTAAACATCATGGAAACAGTGATAATAATCCCTACGGGATCCAAATAATCGGCATACATCCCAAATATATCCATAACCATCAAAGTAGGAGGTTTGCCAACTAATTTCTAACCAATAACACAGTACGAACATCATTCGGTCGGACTAAGCCATAGTCTCCAATCACAATCGACCCCACACTCACCGTAGATTACGTGTCTCGCCTTAATATAGCGTCACAGTGTGATATACCGGGGTTTCAAACCCTCAGGTCATCATCTACATCTATTACTCACCTCAAACCGGCCACGAGACTAGTCCGCTAAGCCTTTCCCTTTTAAATCAACCTCCTCACGCACAAAATCTGATCAAAACCACAAGGAATATGTTATAATAAGCTAATGGAACATAACCCAATTGAAAGAACTCGAAAAACACCCAAAAACACGAAGTTGGCAAAACCCGAGCCCCGGGCTCACTTCTCGAAAAAGTACGAAATTCACATCACCGAAATCCTCGTCTCGCCACGAGTCCGTACATATAAAATACACAAGAATCGGAGTCCATTTGTCCTCTCAAATCATCAATTCAAACTTTCTTAGGTTTCAAGCCCTAACCTCCATTTTTACCCTTAATTCCTTGAAATTCCGTGATTAATTCATGTTTTTACACCATAATAACATAATCCGAGTCCAAATATCCATACCTGATTGAAACCCCTTCGAACCCTCTTCAAAATCGCCCCAAAACCCGCTTTGCTCGAAGTCCAAAATGTTTTTCTTCTTTTCCAAGTTCGTGAACACTGTTCACTATAACATAGGTCCATTTTCCGCTTCTGCGGTCCCGCTTATGCGGCTAATTGACCGCTTATGCGGTCTAACTTAAAACCATCTGAACCGCTTATGCGATTCCAAGCACCGCTTATGCGGTTTCCCCTCGACCGCTTCTGCGGTCTACAATCCGCTTACGCGGCCCCGCAAAGGCGCTTACCAGGTCGCTTTTGCGGAAAATCCTTGGGCCACTCCTAATCGCTTGTGCGATCTTCCCCACCGCATCTGCGGAATCGCTCAAGCGGCTCCTTTTCCGCAGATGCGGAAATACCAAAAGGCACAAAAATCTGACTGCAACAAATGCTTCCAACATCCGATTAATCATCTGAAATCACCCCGAGGCCCCCGGGACATCATAAAAAAATACAAACACATCCAACTTCCTTATTCAAACTTCTTCCAATCCTCAAAACACGTTAAACAATGCTAAAACCATTAAAACACATCGGATTCAAGCCTAGTTTTCATCAAAACTTCCGAAATGTGCATTCAATCAAAAACCCGACCAAACAACATCTAAATGACCTGAAAATTTGCAGACATATCCAAAATCACCTAACGTAGCTACTGCAACTCTCGAAATTCCATTCCGACCCTCGGATCAAAATCTCACCTATCAACCGGAATTCACCAAAATTCAAACTTCGCCAATTCAAGCCTAATTCTACACCGAGCCTCCAAAATCAATTCTGATCGTACTCCTACGTCACCAATCATCCCCCGAAGCTAACCAAATCACCAGAATTCATATCCGAGCCTTCTAACTATATAGTCAACTTTTGGTTGACTTTTCCAAAACAAGCTTTCTTCTAAGAGGTTAAGTGCCTCATTCCCAATTAAAACCAATTCAATTATATCCGATCAACTCAAATACTGATATTGAAACATAGAGCAACATAATATGGGGGAAATGGGGCGGTAAATCACGTGACAATGGGCCGGGTCGTCACAGCTAGACCGGGATTCGCAAATACAAACTTAAATGTTGCAATTCCCAAGCCTATTGGGTTCGCAATTGCAAAACCATGTTCGCATTTCCTATATCTGAGACCTGCAATTTTTCATGCTTAGACGAATTTTATCCTCGTTTCTTCATTCTTTCACCTCAAACACTCCATAGGCGATTTTCCAAGAAAACTTTATTTTTTACTTAATCCCTTCAATCATTTATATCATTTATCATGTTTTCATCTTAAAATCAAGGATTTTCATGGGTGAAAATGGGGATTTTGGGTAGAACCTAGGTTTTCTTCAAATTTGGGAGTTGGACCTCAGTTTGAGGTCCGATTTCAAAACAAATCATAGATATGAACTCGTGGGGGAATGGACAACCAGGTTTTGGTTCGAACCTTGGGTTTTGACCACGTGGGCCCGGGGGCGTTTTAGGAATTTTTGAGTAAAACTTTGGGAAATTCATTTTCATGCATTCAAATTGATTCAATTAGAATTTGTTGATACATTCTGTCACACCTCCTTTTTCCGCGTTATGGCCTTTACTACACCCCGGGAAGAGATATAGTAATAAGGAGTTTTTCCAATTTAAGGACAATCGAAACGGGATTCGTTTTTTTTTATTTAAAAATCAGAGTCGCCACTTGGGAGATTTATGGTGTCCCAAGTCACCGTTTTGAATCCCGAATCGAGGAAGGGTTTGACTCTGTTTAACAGTCGCGAACCAGAAATCCGAGTAAGGAATTCTGTTAACC
>MU780556.1:18716-35359 GCA_026770625.1 Nicotiana glauca | reverse complement strand
GCCCCCCCCCCCCCCCCAATATCTAATTAGCAACTCGCCTTTTGCAAAACCAGTTACTTCTATAATCTGTACTTGCACAGCCTGACCAACGCCTCCAAAATATATAGAACTTTTTTCTCTATTGGCAATAAGGAAAACTCCTGGAAGCATTCAAATATCATATGAACAGACTTTACATCTCCTCCGGAGACAAGAAGCAAATGGAAAAAAGAAGCAAATCATCTAAGCATGCAACCCATACTTAGATTCATACTAGATCTCACTCACTAAAGGATACAGCTGAAGCGCTTACTAATTCTAAGGTCATGTTCATATTTGTCCTTAATAAAATGCAGTTCTCAAACAGAAAAAAAAAACTCTGAAGAGTTTCGCATAAGGATGTTGCTGAACGTTGCACCCTCAACCCACTAATATATAAAGATTAGCAGTTTGGGATACAAAATCTACAGAATCTTAATACTTACCAACTATCGCTCTAATAAAACAATGTAGACACCACACCAACATCACAAAAATATGCAGGATAAAGTTCTTAAATCATTTAAAGCGGGTAACATTTCAAACAAATAGCCAACAGGAAAAAACTTGTTATGATAAGGGCAAGCTGCCTCTTTATTTCCATTCATACATGATACAACCACAGCACAGAATCTACAGCATAGGTAGCTCAAAAAAGAATGGCTCTCCAGGCAAAGAATAGCAAATTCTCAACTGTTCACAGTTATCCTCTTCACTGTGCTGAGGCACCTCTCCTAAACCATCAAAATATATGTCAATTCATCACNCACCCCAAAAAAAAAAAAAAAGAGGATAGGATGGGAAGACAAAAAGTAGTTTCTTTATGACAATCAAGCTTGAACAAATGAACCACAATGGCACAATGAACACACTGCTGATCTAAAATAAACCACAAGAATCAAAACATATACCCTTACCACGAGGCTTTACTAAAACGAAGCATAATTATTATCGCAATGACGGGAATCAGGAGTAAAGCACTCGCATACAGTACAATTCTCTAAGCGATATTTATGAAATAACCCTTCATTACTCGAGGACTTCCACTATTTTTGGTCCAGGCCACAAGTGGAAATCATGGACATAGCCAGAGAAAACCAGGAAACAGTAATGAGGTAACAAGCAAAGAATAAGCATATGCTGTATACTCATTGTTACCACTAAAAAAGATAAATACGATTTGTCGAGGCACTTGTGTTGCAAGTCCTTTTCTCATATGCACCTTATTCTCATTATTATTTCTGTCCCAACCTTTTAAAACATGACAAGTTATATCTCAGAATCTAAAAGCAAGTAGCGACCGCCACGATATACATATAATACAAATATCACATACAAAGTCACATAAATGGCAGCCCAATGTAGACCACCTTTTGATCTTGCATATTAGTTTACATTTTTCTATATCCTAGTTGAACGTAATATTAAGCATAACTACTGTACATTGCGGAGATGTTACCAGAAACCATCATCAACGGCCACAGCTGATGGAGGATAAGGATCATCCTCTTCCTCCATTTCCAACTCTGGTTCGGCAGATCCAAATTCAGACAACTCAACAGCAGCAAGGTTCTTTAGGTCAATAACTGAGAGCTCGTCAAGGTGCCTAACAACCAAGTCAGCAGCGCCAAGCTCGTACACCGGATGTTTGCTTGCAACAGCAACACACTTCATCTGAGCATCATGTGCAGCCTCCACAGTTTGATTTGAGTTCCCAAACACTATACACCTCTCCGGTATGTATTGTAGAAGCTGCGATGCATAGACAAACATCTCCGGATCAGGCTTCCCTCTATGAACATCCTCTGCAGCTACAATGACACTAAAAATCCCTTCGATGCCAATGGTACCAATAGCATTCTCGACATATTTTCTCGGACGTGTAGACACTAAAGCCATTGGCACCTTGTAGTGCATCAGGGTATTGACAAACTCCTGCGATCCAGGTCGGAAGCTATAAATACCCCCTTGCAAGGCTTGATAAATCTCCTCCTTCCGCGAAGCCATTCTCCTCACTTGAACAGGATCTCTTGACCAGCACAAAACTTCCGATATTGCTTGCTCATTCTTCATTCCTTCAATTCTTTTCAAGATGAAGCCTGGAGGAGGTGATTTTCCTTCTTCTTGAGATAGAGCTAACCATGCCTGCTTCTCAAGATCGGGATTGTCTTCAGTTAACACACCTTCCCATTCAAATATAGCTGCTAACCATCCACAACCCATCCTTTCTTGTCTAAGCAATGGGTTATGAAGAGCTGGATTATCAGCCTTATTCTTTGGTGGCCATAATCCCGGTTTTCTATCTACATCAGTGTCAATCCGATACCTGAAATCCTTAGGCATTTTCTCTTCCTCTCTATATGAATATGCCTCTTTGGTCAATTCCATTGCTTGGCCTCTTATTGAGGAAATCCTTACACAATCAGCTCTTAATCTTTCCAAATTAGAACCACAAACAAGCTTTTTGCCAAGAAAATCAGCACAACGCAACCGACATACATCGACTGGCTTCCGTTTACTCAACATATCTTTGCTACAATAACCTCCCAATACTGGCACACGCCCTAAAAGCCATGTTGCACCAATTGATTCAACCATCTTTACTAACTAATCTTCCACCCCACCAAATCTTTGACTTCAAAGGCTCAAACTTTTCACCACAAAACCACTCAAATCAACTAAACTGAACACAATTTCAATGAATCCAACAACCCCAACTGAAATTTTTCACTTTCCCAAATCACCACACAAGTAAAGGTACAAAAGGAACAGTAAAGCAACCCTTTTTATAATAAAGAGCGAAACTTTATTCCATAACCCTAATTTAATTATACAATATAATTCCAATTTCGTGTACAACACGCCAAACCCAAGATTCAACTCTCACGTCAACAGCTCATAAAAGCCTAATTATTCAACGTCATAAGTAGATTACTTAAGGAATAAGAAAAAATAACAATTTACCCAAATAGGTATGTACAGAAATAAAACGGAGAACAGAGAAATTTTTAGATAATTACACTGCAAATGAACCTATAGACTTATCCTATTATAAAAAATTGAAATTTGTGAGCAATATTATGCACTAAAAATATAGAAAGTTGGTTTTTTAATTTTAATTTTTTTTACAGAAATATTTACAAAGAGATAAAGATAGAAGGAACCTGAGGTGAATTGTCGAAGGAAGCAAAATACAGAGAGGATTTTTTTGTTATTATGATTTACGAATAGTAGTGGTATTTGGAAGGCGTGTATGTGTGGTTTATAGGAGAAGAAGAAACTGAGGGCGGTTTTTTGGGAGTTTTTCGGATTTGTTGAACCGGGTAGTTGCCGGCCAATATTGAACCGCGTCAACAAAAAGGACACGTATCGGTTTAGTGACGTGTTGCCGACCTTTATTTGCTTTCACTTTTGCCCTTGGAGTTGAGTTTTTTTTTTTTTTTTTTTTTGGTAATTAATGGGATGACCTGCCATGTCATCAGACTATATTGGTGCCACTTGGTATAGATTTTTTCCATATGGAAGAGTTACATAAGTGTGAGACTAAATTTTGATAGAATATTCTAAAACTATGGAGAATTCCTTGAAAAACTTTAGACATTTATGCACTTGTAGGAATGTTCTAGAGAAATATGGAGATTTCTCATGGAAGACCTTAGAATCCTATGGATTTTCTAGGAAAGTCCTTTGAATCTTCTAGGCTTGTAGAATATTCTAGAGAATGGACTTATTTGTAAACATGGAAGGACTTGTAGAACAATTATTATTTACATACTAGCCCCTAGGTGATTAGTATAAATAGGGGGCATTCATTTATAATTCATCAATCAAGCAAACAATTCAAATTCTCTCTAATACAAAGCTTCCTTTAACAATTCTCTTGTGTTCTTTCTTCCATTCTCTTAGCGATCTTGAGTGTAGTAAGGCTGACTTGGCATAGCAAGAATGTGAGCAAGTTGTGCAAGATCGTGAGCAAGTGGTCAGGTGCCACATGTGTACTTAGTTAAAAACTAAGGACGTGACAATGTGGTATCAGAACCACGGTTCCAACTAAGGGAATGGCGAACAATGGAGAAATTAACGCTGCCAACACCCAAGCAAACGTCATCCAGGATGTTGCTGGCAAGAGCGGTCGTAGCAAAAAGAGGAATGCCACCAACAAGAGCCAAGAGGTGCTACCTGAGGTTGTGCAAACAAAGGGCTTACATCCTGAGAACCATCTGCCACTGAGGCAAGCGAGGATGAAGTGGAGGTCCTTCCAGAGGACGTCTCGCTCGGTAAAGAGTGGGTGATGAAGATGAATGCGGGGATGAATGTCGTGGAGATATTTGGCCAACATTGGGGAAGGTGGAAGGCACCCTTAACGTTCTTGAGGAGCATACTCTTAAAGAGATTGAGAGTATCCAAAATGACTTGGAGGGACGTACACAGACTGAGATGGAACTAAGGCAAACCATCATTGCCTTAGAGTGCAGACCCATGGAGGTTTTGAGTACTATCGATGCTATGAGGCAAATATAGAGTCACTCGAGGAGCGTGTCAATGCTGGCGTGACCGAGGTAGCCAGCAATGTTGTAGTGACGAGGGAGGCCAAGATCGAGGCTCCTAAACCCCCGGTGTTCAAAGGTGTTCGTGATGCACAAGAATTGAAAAACTTCCTTTGGCACTTGGAGAACTACTTCAGGCACAGCAAAGTGAGGGACGATGAGTCCAAGATCAACATTATGTTATTGTACCTCTCAGAGACTGCCATGCTTTGGTGGAGAAGGAAGATGACCAACGTGGATAAAGATCTATGTATTATTATTACATGGGATTAGTTCAAAGCAGAGTTCAAGCGACAGTTCTTTCCAAACAATGTATTGTACGAGGCAAGGCTCAAGCTTAGGGAATTGAAGAAAACAAAGAGCATACGTAACTATGTCAAGGAGTTCACTACCCTTATACATCAAATCCCCAACCTAACCAATGATAATTTGTTGTTCCACTTCATGGACGGGTTGCAAAATTGAGCTAAGCAGGAGTTGCAACGCCGACAAGTCACTGATATAGACCAAGCCATAGTGGAGGCCGAATCATTGATGGATTTCAGGAACGACAAAGTCAATGGCAATGAGTCAAAGGTTAACAATGTCAAAGGTGGGGGAGACCATGGAAAAGTTAAGGAGATACAACAACAATTCTCAAAGACTCGAGATTTTAAAAAGTCAAGCGGTCATCAGGGCTACACCGAGAATAAGGAGCAGGTCGAGAAGAAGGGATGTTATATATGCGGAGTGCCATATGGCTTCAGGAATTGTCCTGACCTCAAGAGCCTCAGTGACATGGTACATGAGCAGAAGGAACAACCACAAGGAGAGAGTCTGGGAACCACACATTTGGGTATGATCAGATTATGTGTTGTTGTCACAAAATAAGCTATCCAACATACCGAGAATGGCAATCAGTACGTGGATCTCACCATCAACAACAAGCCTGTTCGTGCAATGGTGGATACTGGAGCAACTCATAAGTTTGTGATTGAGGATGCTGCCGCAAAGAGACTAGAATTGAAGCTAGCTCCAACTAACTCTTGCGCCAAGACCGTGAATGCCGAGATACAAAATGCTCGTGGGGTAGCTAGTAGGGTTGGTGTTAAATTGGGAACTTAGAAAGGTATGATAAACTTTACCTTAATCGTTATGGATATATTTGATATCATACTGGGGCAAGAGTTCTTTAGACATTGTCATACTTTAATTGACCCCTGCCTCCAATGTCTCTTGGTTATGGAGCGAGAATGAGCTTCCACGATGCCTACAGTGACTATGCCACACGGACAGATCCAAGCACAACTCTCAGCTATGCAAGTTGTCAAGGGAATCAAGAAGGGGGAGCCGACGTTCGTGGCAACCATTGCAAGTCTAGAGGAAGACAAGAGTTTTCAAGAGACACTGCCACCTTGCATAGAGAAGTTGCTTGAGGAAAACAAAGATGCCATGCCCGAGGAGTTGCCTAAGCACCTACCTCATAGGCGAGTGGTAGATTACAATATTGAGTTGGAGCTAGGGTCTAATCCACTCGTATTTGCCCCATATCGTATGGCACCGCTCGAGCTAGAGGAACTCAGGAAACAATAGAAAGAACTGCTAGTTGTTGGTCACATTCACCCATCAAAGGCACCTTTTGGCGCACCAGTATTGTTCAAGAAGAAGAAGGATGGATCGCTGTGTTTGTGCATAGACTACTGATCACTTAATAAGGTTACGGTGAAGAATAAGTACACGATCCCGCTCATTGTTGACTTGTTCGATAGACTTGGGCAATCTAAGTACTTTACCGAGGTGGATCTTCGAAAGAGCTACTACCAGGTCCGCATTGCGGAAGGGGATGAGCCAAAGACAACATGTGTCACGAGATATGGAGCATTTGAGTGGTTGGTGATGCCCTTCGGCTTAACCAATTCATTGGCCACATTTTTCACCCTTATTAACAAGATTTTTCATCCCTACCTTGATCAGTTCGTGGTAGTCTACTTAGATGACATAGTCATCTACAGCAACACCTTGGAGGAACACATGGAGCACTTAAGGAAGGTTTTCCAAGTCTTGCGGGAGAATGAGCTATACATCAAAAGGGAGAAGTGCGAGTTTCCACAATCAAAGGTACACTTCTTGGGCCATGTCATTAGCAATGGAGAGATACGCATGGACGAGGCAAAGGTGCGTGCTATCCAGGAGTGGGAGGCACCTATAAAGGTAACTGAGTTAAGATCCTTCATTGGCCTTGTTAACTGCTATTGTCGGTTCATCAGTGGATACTCAGCAAAGGTTGCACCATTGACTGAGTTGCTAAAGAAGAACAAGAAATGGGTTTGGACGGAGTATTGTCAAAAGGCATTTGAAGGCCTCAAGTTAGCTGTAATAGAGGAGCCAGTCTTGGAATTACCTGATTTTGCCAAGACATTTAAGGTGCACACAGATGCCTCAGGCTTCGCCATTGGGGGTGTCTTGATGCAAGATAAGCATACCATAGCGTTTGAGAGCCGAAAGTTAAATGAGACGAAGTGGCATTACACGGTGTAAGAGAAGGAAATGACTGTCATTGTACATTGCCTTCGTACATGGCGACATTATTTGCTCGGGTCTAGGTTCGTGGTTAAGACCGACAATTGGCTACTAGCTACTTTCAGACGCAGAAGAATCTCACACCAAAATAGTCTAGGTGGCAGGATTTCTTAGCAGAGTTTGATTATGTGCTGGAGTACATGCCGGGCAAAGATAACGTTGTAGCCGATGCCTTGAGCCGACAAGCCGAGCTTGATGCAATCACTTCAACAAGACGGGACATTCGTGAAGCTCTAAATGAAGGCATGAAGCATGATCCATCAGCCAAACAACTTATCGAATTAGCCAACTAGGGTAATACCATAAGTTTTTGGGTCGAAGACTACCTACTACTTACCACAGGTCGGCGGGTCTATGTGCCTAAGTTTGGATACATTAGACGACAGATCATGAGGGAAAGTCATGACACAATGTGGGCTAGTAATCCAGGTCAACGTTGCACTAGGGCCTTGGTTGAGTTAGTCTACTATTGGACATACATGCATGATGACATAGAGTGTTATGTGCAGAATTGTCTTGTCTATCAACAGGACAAGGTTGAATTACAACAACCTAGAGGACTTTTGGAGCCACTACCAGTTGTAGAGCGTCCATGTGAGAGCGTGACTATGGGATTTATCACTTGCCTACCGAAGTCCGATGGTTATGGTACTATTATGGTGGTCGTGGATAGATTTTCCAAATATGCCACCTTCATGCCCGACTCACCAGGTTGCACAGCTAAGGAAGTTGCCACGCTATTCTTTAAGAATGTGGTAAAGTATTGGGGCTTACCAAGGCATATCATCAGTGATTGAGACCCCCGCTTCAGTGGGAGCTTTTGGAGAGAGTTGTTCGACATACTTGGTACGGAACTGCACTTTTCTACTAGTTTCCACCCGTAGACGGATGGACAAACGGAAAGGGTCAATGCCTTACTAGAATGCTACTTAAGTCATTATGTAAGCGCACATCAGAAAGATTGGGCAAGGCTCCTAGACATCGCCCAATTCTCTTATAACTTGTAGCGAAGTGAGTCCACGAGACAAACACCATTTGAGATCGCCACAGGCTAACAACCACAAACTTCACATTCATTACCAGTCACGTTCAAGGGAAAGAGTTTGGGGGCTTATCATATGGCCAAAAGATGGGAGGAGCAGCTCGACACTACTAAGTCCTACTTGGATAAGGCAGCTAAGAATATAAAGAAGTTTTCGGACCGTAAGCGGTGTCCCACACACTATAGATTTGGGGACATGGTCATGGTAAATTTTAACCCAAAACAGTTCAAGGCACTACGCGACATGTATCAGAATCTGATTCGCAAGTACGAGGAGCCATTTAAGATCGTCGCCAAGGTAGGCAAGATCTCATACAAGCTTGACTTGCCATCGTATCTTAAGATTTACCTTGTGTTCTATGGCCGCATGCTTAAAACATATCATATTGATCCAAGTAGGGGCCAATCAAGTCGAGTGCCAATGACTATCACCGACTCGCATGATCGGGAGATTGAGGCTATCATAGATTATTAGGCCAAGCGAAAACAAGGGCAAAAGCCACCGCTATATTTCTCGTCCATTGGAAAGGGCAATCACCAGAGGAGGCCATGTGGGAATGATACGAAGACTTGTGTCAATTCAAAGATAAGATCCGAGAGTTTATGCAGTTGTATTGCGTCGCGCTCGTCGCAATATTGGGTGGGGGAGAGTGTGATGACCCGCCATGTCATCACGCTACATAGGTGCCACTTGGCACATATTTTTTCCATATAGAAGGGTTACATAAGTTTGGGACTAAATCTTGATAGAATATTCTAGAACTATAGAGAATTTTCTTGGAATGCTTTAGATATTTATGCACTTGTAGGAAGGTTCTAGAGAAATATGGAGATTTCTCATGAAAGACCTTAGAATCCTATGGATTTTCTAGGAAAGTCCTTGAAATCTTCTAGGCTTGTAGAATATTCTAGAGAATGGACTTATTTGTAAATATGGAAGGACTTGTAGAACAATTATTATTTACCTACTAGCCCCAAGGTGATTAGTATAAATAGGGAGCATTCATTTGTAATTCATCAATCAAGCAAATAATTCAAGTTCTCTCTAATAGAAAGCTTCCTGTAACAATTCTCTTGTGTTCTTTCTTCCATTCTCTTAGTGATCTTGAGTGCAGTAAGACTGACTTAGCATAGCAAGAACGTGAGCAAATTGTGCAAGATCGTGAGCAAGTTGTCAAGTGTCGCACGTGTACTTAGTTAACAATTAAGGACGTGACATTAAGCTTTATATCCCCTAAGTTTTGACATTCATCCCCAAACTTAGTAACATCTGTTCTTCAATGTCTATTCTAAGGATAATAGTTGAGTTTTTGCAGACTATTCCTCAATCTACTATGACTATAACCTATACAATAAATGTCTCTAACTATTTGTTTAGTAATATCTTCACTGCTTCTCTTACCTTGGAGTTGAGTTAATTTGACTTTGTACCCCTTATAATGTTGGATTATAAAGTTGAACCCATGTAGGCTAGGGTTGTGCATTATTTGGGTCGACCCGAACATTCGAACCAATATGTGTTATTTGAATTGATTTGGATCGGATTTTTGCTTTTTATCTTGGATATCGGATCAGATATGGTTTGACTCAATTTACATCCTAACCTATTCGAAACCCGAAATATATATATTTACATAGATAAGGTTGCCTTTTCAGAAATTTTAAGGGTTCTTTGTTATCCCTTTCTCTGTTTTTTCCTTTTTCTTTCTTTTCAATATTAAATGTGAAAAATATGGAAATCAATGAGTTTTGCTATTGAAAATGGCAGGAGATAACATCTTATACTTATTTATTTTAGTATCTTAATAAGGCGTACAATCCGAACTAAAATTCAAAATATTTATCCGATCCAAACATCAAAATACGATTCAAATTTAATTTAGTTTGGGAAGGAGTTTTGATTGATCGAAAGAAGAATCTGCTTCAACCAATATGCCCTTAGGCACGGCCGTACATCGTTTCAGATTAGGATTACAATGTATAAAATCCGAAATTATAATTCGAAAGGTGCTAAATCCAATCCGATCTGATTCATAAACAAGCCTACCGCAGGCTATAAGTATATTAAAAAATGATTTTCTCACTTACATGTGTTTCTTTCTAAGATTTGTTATCACGCTCTTTGGTTTTGTTGTGAATTGATAGATATATATATATTTACAATATTAAAGTGGAAAATAAATACATACATTAGCTTGATCTGAATATGTGGTTTGTCTTACCCTAGATATCGTTGACTTTTACATAATAATAATAATAATAATAATAATTATTATTATTATTATTATTATTATTATATTTAAATATAAGATTTAAAGAAGAAAAAAAGGGGGAACAATGAAAATTAAATGCATAAATTCTCATTGATATTAATAAACTATAAACTTTGGTGATCAATTACTTATTTACATGCCTCTTTTTGATAGCTAATCTAAAGCATTATTCTAATTAGTCGGCAAATGATTTTTAATTTTGAACTTTTATTATAGTTTTTATCGGAAGGTCTATTGGAAATAGTCTTTCTATCTTTGTGAGATAGGGGTAAAGTCTGCATACATATTAACCCTCTCTAGACGCTATTTATGGGATAAAACTGGGTTTTTTGTTGTTGTTCTTATAATTTTTATATTTAAAAAAAAACACCATTGTTTTACTAGAATTAATAATATATTTAAATGACCCTTAAATATGCAAATTCGAAATCCATTAATTAATTGTGGGTAAAAGAAAAATATATATATAATCATAAAACACCCCGCCCCCTACCATGAAACACCTCCCCTACAAATCTCTCTCTCTCTCGTATTTCCTCTACTGGGAGCTAAATGAAGCTTGTCAACCACAATAATGGAAACATCCATGATTGAAGGAGCATGCATTGCTTTCTTTACTCTACATCAATTATTCTAATAGGTTATCAAAATTGTTGTAATCATTAATTAAACTGTACTTCTTCTTTGTTTACACATAAGCTTTTCTTTACAAAAAAAAAATGACATTGTATGTGTCACACTCAAAATACTAACTGATATATATTGCTATATACAAAAAATACATATAAATAATATATATTTTTACACTATCAAATATAAATAGTTTGGGGCCACGGGCAAAAGCGATCTTTAAACAAAACAAAAAAGGTAAGTGGATATTATATACTTTATAACTCAATGACTTTTTTGTATTTGTGGATAACATTGTTAATGAATGAGAAGGCTATATACTAGAGTTTGTCATCATACCTAACCAAGAAAATGGAATCCCATTAAAGAGGAAAAGAAACATTTCATTAAAATATGACATAAACAATTTGGTGCTCATAATTTTTTATGACATTAAAATGGTCTTTTTCCAAGCTTGAGTTAAGCAATGTATCTATGGATAAGAATGTGAGAAAATGTCCCACTCATCCAATCACACACGCTATTCCATTTTTATTTTGCACCGAATTTAATATAGATCTAATTAAGAAATATAATATTCTTGTTATAAATAGAATTCTATTTTCGGTGAATTTTCACATTTAGAGAGATTCCAAGGTTTATTATTTGGTTGATAAGTCAACATCTCCCTATAAATATAGGGTTCTATTCCATTGAAATTGATCCCAAAATTCAATAAGAATCTCCCCTCTCTCTTTCTCTACAATACTGTCCTTCTTCTTTTATTATTTTATAATACGTTATCAGCACAAGACTCTACCGTCTCAAGAAGCTCTTTGAGAAGATTATGGTAATTTTTCTCCTCTTTTTAATTATGACTGACATTACGAAAAGAAAGTTTGTTGCCCTTAAAATTTCGGGCAAGAACTATATGACATGAGTGTTGGATGTTGAAATTCATTTACATGCAATGGGTCTTTGTACGCAAGAGAAATGAGAAAAATGAGGTACAAAGATATAAGGCACGCCTCGTTGCACAAGGATTTTCACAAAGGCCTAGTGTCGATTATGAAGAGACATATTCACCCGTTATGGATGCTATAACTTTCCGTTATCTCATTAGTTTTGCTGTCCATGAAAAGCTTGACATGCATTTAATGGATGTGGTTACCGCCTACCTTTATGACTCACTTGATAATGAGATATACATGAAAATTCTCGATGGATTTAAAATGCCAAACGCACATAATTTGAAGTCCCGGGAAATGTTTTCAGTCAAATTACAAAGATCTTTGTGTGGTCTAAAGCAATCAGGACAAATGTGATACAATCGTCTTAGTGAGTATTTATTAAAGGAATGTTATATAAATGATGTCATTTGCCCATATGTTTTTATAAAGAAAACAATATCGGAATTTGTTGTACTTGTCGTATATGTTGATGACATAAACCTTATTGGAACTCATATAGAACTCCAAAAGGCATTGATTATTTAAATAAGGAATTCGAGATGAAAGATCTCGGAAAGACAAAATTATGTCTTGGTTTGCAAATTGAACATTTGACAAACGGAATTTTTGTTCATCCATCTACCTACATAGAAAAGGTACTGAAACGGTTTTACATGGATGGAGCACATCCATTAAGTAATCTGATGGTTGTTCGATCACTTGATGTGAATAAGGATCCATTCCGACATCAAGAAGAGAATGAAGAGCTATTTGGTCCTGAAGTACCATATATTAGTGCAATTGGTGCACTAATGTATCTTGCCAATACTACAAGGCCTGACATAACTTTTTCAGTTAATGTCTTAGCAAGATATAACTCTGCTCCCACAAGGAGACATTGAAATGGAATCAAGCATGTACTGCGATATCTAAAAGGAACTACCGATATGGGCTTATTTTATGGCAATAATTGCAGTCCTGATCTTGTTGGTTATGCTGATGCTGGGTATTTATCTGACCCCCACAAGGCTCGATCTCAAATAGGTTATGTGTTTACTTGTGGAGGCAGTACCATATCTTGGCGATCAACTAAACAATCAATTGTGGCTACTTCATCTAATCATGCTGAGATAATTGCTATTCATGAAGCAAGCCGAGAGTGCGTGTGGTTGAGGTCTATAATACATCTTATTCGAGATAAATGTGGTATGAAATGTGATAAACTACCCATGATTTTGTATGAAGATAATGCAGCATGCATAGCTCAATTGAAGGGAGAATTCATAAAAGGAGATAGAACAAAGCACATTTCAGCAAAGTTATTTTTCACACATGATCTTCAAAAGAATGGTGATATTAATGTGCAACAGATTCGTTCAAGTGATAATATGGCTGATTTGTTCACAAAATCTCTACCAACGTCAACTTTCAAGAAGTTAGTGTACAAGATTGGGATGCGAAGGCTCAAGGATGTGAATTGATGATCTCATGAGGGGGAGTTAATGCGCGTTGCACTCTTTTTCCCTTACAAGGTTTTGTCCCACTGGGTTTTCCTTGCAAGGTTTTTAACGAGGCAACCAATAGGAGCATTTCTAAATATGTGTATTCTTTTTCCTTTTCTAGAATTTTTTTTCCATTGAGTTTTCTTTTAGTTAAGGTTTTAACGTGACACATTATCCGTTGAATAAACATTGAGGGGGAGTGCTATAAATAGAATTTTATTTAAGGTGAATGTCCATATTTAGATAGATTTTAGGGTTTATTACTTGGTGGCTAAGTCAACCTCTCCCTATAAATAGAGGGTTCTATTCCATTATAATTGATCCCAAAATTCAATAAGAATCTTCCCTCTCTTTCTCTCCAATATTATTCTTCTTCTTTTATTATTTTATAATAACTCTATTAATTCATACATCAAATTGCAAATGTTCCAGAAAATCGTGGTACAAAGTTACTATTTTTTCAGATGAATTAGATAGATATTGGAAATCGTGTATAATATTAAATCTTATTGCCTATTTGTGTAACAATCCCAAATTTGAATGCTATATTGAGTGTTGGGAACTACGGATAGTACCCAAGATATAAATACGCTAATACATATTTTTTGCGTTCGGTTCGAGTTGCATCAATGGCTAAATAGGGTTTTGATAATTGTTTGATTGCGCATAATTGATAGCACTAATATTTTAACTTGATAATATTTTTTTATGTAATCATATGATATTCGAAATTTATTATTTCACTTGATTTAAATTCGTGATATGTAAAACTTATTATAAGGGATGAACGTTTCATACTATGAGTTTCTTTATTTTAAAAACTAATTTCGAGAACTCTAATTAAGGGTAGAGGCGGATTCGGAATTTCAGGAGGATGGGTGCACCACTATCCGACCACCGTTTGATTTGGTTCTCTAAAACTTACCCTGGAGAACTATCAATAATAACATTATTATTTATAGTTACAAGTACTAGGCTCAATATATTAAAATTAAATAACTAATCAAAAAGAGAATGGTAAATAAAAAAAGAGGAAACTTGAAATTGATAAGATTCAAAGTGATTTATTATTATTATTATTTTTATTTTTTATTTTTTTTGTAGTTTTTGAATTTCAATGATTTAACTAAAAAGGAGAATAAGACAAGAGGGGGTGTTCTGATGGTAAGCAACCTCCACTTCCAACCAGGAGGTTGTGAGTTTGAGTCTCCCCAAGAGCAAGATGAGAAGTTCTTGGAGGGAAGGATGTCAAGGGTCTATTTGGAAACAATCTCTCTACCCTAGGGTAGGGGTAAGGTCTGCGTACACACTACCCTCCCCAGACCCCACTAAGTAAAATTATACTGGGTTGTTGTTGTTGTTGTAACTAAAAAGGAGAATAAAGAAAACACAGAAAAAAATCCAATAAAAATAAAAAATTATTTCAAGAATATATCAAACGGAGAACCCAAAAACAGAAGAATGCATGAAAAAAAGAAAAAAAAAGAAAGATAAGGTATGAGATTTGAACAGAAAAGAAAAGAATGAAAAAGAGAAATAAAAAAATGGGATTTGAACACTAGACCTAGGGGATAAAGGCGTACAAAACTACCACTACATCAAATGCTCTTTTGACCATGAGTTCCACTTGAAAAATTAAGTACTTTATCTACAAAATATAAACAAAATAGCGATATCCATCACAGTATTAGAGGATTCATGAATGAGGAATCTCCCCATCAAAGTCTTGATTTCAGTGAAAACATGGATTTTCAAACGAGAAAAATGAGTGAAATTGAAATAGTCTCATCCCAACTACGAGAGAAGAACAATTTGATGACTTGGTGTGACAAAATTGACTAGCACTAGTCAAAAAAACGAGGAGGGCACTAATTCGGTGTGCTAAACATTTGTTATGTACAGAGTTTAGAGAAGAACCGAACTATAAGAGTTTATATAGTATGTAGTCTTATCCTGCATTTCTGCAATAATATGTTTTCACGGTTCGAACTCGTGAATTTCTGGTCACATGGCTTTAACTTTATCAGTTACGTCAAGACTCTCTTTTCACTAAGTCAAATAAAAAAAAAAACAAGTTTCAAAAATTAGATGAGTCTACTAGTAGAATTGCGTAGATCATTCCATGCTAATAATAAATTTTGCATGTCTATTTCAATTTCCCCACAAAAATCAAGAATTTTCTGTTTCTTTACTTGTTGCAAATGAATCCAATTGGACAATAAATTCTTAAGAACCACCTGGTGCCACGTTAATACATGCAACGTGTCAAATTTTGTACTCCTTAGGATATGTTAAATATCAATTTTATTGAAAGAAAATATCATGCTAAAAAAAATACCTTATGCATTCATTTTTTATCAAAATATTTTGACACCTTTTAGAAAAAACTAGACGTTAAATCGGTCAACCAATTGAGAGCGAGTTATTTGACCAATGATCATCAAATGATGTGGTGCAGTGGAAGAGACTGTTCCTCCCTTAACCGGAGGTCTTGAGTTCGAGCTCTGAATATAAAAAAAATCTTGGTAGGGAAATCTTCCCTCCGAATGGCTCTACGCGGCATGAAATCGGATATATTCGAGTTCCCATGCGGGTAATAAACACTGGGCGAGAAACCAAAAAAAATATTATTTGACCAATGTATCACTCTTACTTTTTTTTCTTTTAACTTTGTTAAAAAAGAAGTTTTTGTATTATAAATTCTTAATTCTGGCATTCGTTTCACATTTAAGGGTGTGGAAATAACATCAAACTAAATCAACGAGATTTAAATACTATTTCGGGTAATATTATAATATATTTTTAGTTTAAAATTACAAGACTCCAAATTATTCTTTATAATCTAAAACTTTTTGTCAGGATAAGGGTAAGGTTTGCGTACACACTACCCTCCCCAGACTCCACTAAGTGAGATTATACTGAGTTGTTGTTGTTGTTGTTTGTTAGGAAATGGCGTATTATTTAATCCTTTTCTTCACATTAATAATTTATATCAAGACCAAGTTGTTAGGATATACTATAAACCATGCGTATTGCTATAGTATTCTTTATGGAACAATTGTTTATTTATTTATTCAATTCAATAAAGTTTTATTTTAAATAGATCATGTATTCGTTTGTGTGTCCATTGCTTATATAGTAGA
>MU780556.1:4490-15718 GCA_026770625.1 Nicotiana glauca | reverse complement strand
CTGAGGAACTGGAGAACGACATAGATTTGTTGTGTTTACGCTTCAAGAGGTAATCCTAAAATCTTCATACATGCTAGTTGTTTAGATTACACGTGAATAAGATTCTGTTATTGCTTCCGCTGTGGTATATATTCCATCACAAGTCTGGAATCATTTATTGACAGTGATGTACAACGAATCTTGCTAATATTGTGGCCAGGTGAATGAGAACAAACATCTGTCTACAAAAGGCTAAATTTATGTTATGAAATTGAAAAAAATGAAAAAGTTAAAGAGGAGGCATTAAAAATAGATAAAATTATGAGAAACGAATGGCTCCATGACAGTAACAATAGAACGCTTTCAATTGGTTAAAGATCTTTGCATACCTAGTCATTCGAATTTACTATTTATTTTTCATAACCGATATATATATATATATATATACACATTAGTTTTATGTGATTATATAATATTCTATATAAATTATATGTATATTATATATCTGTCGATTATTATTAATTAAAACAGTTAGGTGAGCAACTACATAGGTTAATTCTTCAATTAAAAAAATATTAATCTGCCCATCTCATCTCCTAAATTAAAAAAAGCCGGTAGATAGATAACATGCATAAAATTTATGTATAATATATGTATAACTATGTATAATTAATTTATTATCAATGTATACGGGGTAGAAAAAATAAACATTAAATTAGGCCGGCTAAGCCAACCATATTAATTATTATGTTTTAAAAAACATATACATATATTTCATCGCCGATTATTTTTTATTTAATTAATTGAGTAGACGGCTTATCAGTTTAATTCGTAAAAAATGAACGGGGTGCCCTATTTGGGCGCCCTTTTTTAACGTGTAGTCACTTTGTCTTTTTGTTTGCACCCATACCCACTTTTTAAAAAACTTCAGCTTCCCTTTCTGCTCCCATTCTCCTCCTCTTCTTCTTCTTCTTCTTCTTCTTCTTCTTCTTCTTCTTCTTCTTCTTCTTCTGTTGTTGGTGCTGCTAAAGCAACTGTACAATTGAATTTCAAATCTTTCCTTTGACAGTGACTTATTAATATTGGTTTCTTTTATTTGTTGCCACGAGATTGTCAAGTTTGTTCATGACATGAGCTTATTCCTTTATAGGATCTCATCATTATTTAACTATGTAGTCATACAAATTGTCTCCATTTAACATGAAAATTAATGGATGCGTCCAATATGATGTTCATCAATGAGGAAATTTATCTTGTGCTTTATTGCTTAGTCGCGTCAGCAATTGGCGGCAGACGTTCTGTGAGTCCAGTTTTGTCCTAACCTTCTAAGATATATATAAAAAGAGAACAAATACTCGAGCTAATTACTGTAACCAAAACTAAACAAAAACTTCAGCTCTAAAGCTGAAGTTTTTGTTTAGTTTTGGTTACAGTAATTAGCTCGATTTTATAACTAGAGCTGAAGTTTCCTGGTTACTAAACAAAAACTTATAAAATAAAACTTCAGATCTAGAGGTGAACTTCAGGCCCGGCTACTAAAATGCTGAAGTTTTTGTGATTGCCTTTGCTACTTCAGCTCCGTGTGCTGAAGTTATGTAAAAAAGCGGGTACGCTTGCAATTTTTTTTACAAAACGGACACAGGTTAAAATGTGTCACAGAAAACGGATGCAAATGCCCCCGTTATTCTTCATTTTGTGTTATACACAGCAAACCCATCTAACACCTTTTGGGCCGATAAAATAACATGGGTTTGAGCATGGGCTCAACTAAGTCAGCCCAACCAAACTATATCATCTTCACAAGTCTGTTACTCCCCACCAATTCCGGTGGTGGCGACGGTGACGGCGCGGCGGCAGTTTCCCCTCTTCAGTTATTATTGAAAAAGCTGAAATTTTGTAGTAGAAAATAATGGGTAAGGGAAGAGCAAAAAATAAAGGAGGTGGTACAACATCTGGGTCAATTACATTGAGAGAAGAGCTAAGTGGGAAGAAGAAACAAAATCATGTAAATGCAAAATCAATGCTGAAATTGGAACATGTGAAGAATCTTGCTACCTGGGTCAGCGGTGAAACTTCCATACATTCACTTGGTGCATTCTTTGGTCAGAGATTTGCTGCTTCAGCTGAATCCTTGGGTATTCCTCCTGACCCCTCTTTGTTTACTTGTCAAAGGTTTGCTCTTTAAATCTTTTTGACCTTTTTTTAAAAATTCTTTAAGCATTCTTGAATTATTTTGCCGGATTCAGAGAGTTGTTTTGATTTGGTGATGGCTTAACAATTGACCTTGTTCCCTGTGTTAGCTTATATGTTGTGTAATTTGAATTGGGAATTAGCATGGACTAACTCTGCTTAACTGAGCTCCCATGGTTGGTTCCAAACCCAATTAAAAAAACAAGGTTGCAGTAGGTTTACGGCTAGTGTGAAGATAGTCTTCAGTATGATGAATCTATAGATATTGAATTCGCCTGGATAGAGAAAATTGGATAGGAGATTGAGATTCATACAACGGACTCAGTCTAGTTTGGTATTGAGGCATAGTTGATTGATGTTGAATTGAATAGATAGATTAGTAACTGACCTTGATTGCTGTTTGTTATTGTAGTTAGTTGTCTTCTCAATCAGAGTGATAATCAGTTTGATTTTTGACTTTGTAAGTAATGATTTGGCTTTTCCTGTGAAAAGTTGGTTTGTAGACATTTTAACTATGTTAGTTTTGGGACTTGCTATTCTGGTTGATTTATTTGTTGGCTGTTTGGTGTCCCTGATGATACTTTAGAGTCCCTTTATCTTCTCTCAAAAGGGTCACTTGACAAGGGTACCTATTGGGTCTAGACCCATACCAGTTGACGAAACATTTCTAAATATGAGGAACGTGCTATGTTGCAGAAATGTCCTGATTCCTGAATTCTAGAACTATTTGGTTCCTTTTAATATATCTGGTAATCGAACTTCAGCTTGGTACTTGTAGTTATGTGACAAAATACATAGATTAATGATTCCTTCATGTCAGTCACATCTTTCTCCAGAGATTGCTCTTGGATGGCTTGAAACAGGATACGATTCTTTCAACAAAGGTTTCAAAGAAAGTGAAAGAAGCAAAGTGGAATAAAGTAGGAACTGACTGTAATAACCTGAGATTTTTAATAATGTACCTTTAAGTTAACTTCTTAAGTTTATAGTGTTTTACTTTGGATGTTCATGTAGTGGAAGTAAACTTTAGAAGGAAAAAAAAAGTTTCTAAAAAAGTTGCCCGTCACTCGTACGCTTCTCTAGGAATTAGGTCAACAATGAGATCGACCTATACTTTCCTTTTCTTTGATCTTGCACTTTCAGTGTAGGATATATACGTGGATGAATGTTGATAACCTGTTTAAAATTGGAGTCTGGATGATCAATCGATAGGATTTACTTCATCGTTGACAGGTTTTCCCTAACTTGTATTCTTTCACACATTTCAATTTTCATCAATGTCGAATTTTCTATATAATCTCAACAATACATAACGCTTCATGAAAAATTAAATATATATTTTTTAGTTTGTTTCGCGTTTCATTGAATTTTAGCTTGCAATCAAGCCATAAGGACGTCTATGTATTTTCTTCCAACATGCATGCTGATATTTATGTTGGGCTTTTGATTCATGGACAGATTGATTGATGATGTGGCTTAATTGTTTAGTAATTTGTGTAGTTGTGTTAGGAAACCCGTGAAACTATGATTATGTTGCTCGAATTCTTCAAAAATGCCGTCTGATGGGTGTGTGTCTGATCCTCCAAAAGTTATACATTTTTGGAGTATCCGAAATAGGTTATATAAATGAGGAGTAATCAGTCAAGGAACTTCTGAATATTATAATATAAATGGAAAGGAAGTATAGAAGAAAAATATGATGAATTAAATAGTTGTATTTATTTTATTAAGCCAGTTCGAGTGAATAATAAGTGTTTGAATTAGATATAATCCAAGTGTTTCTTATCTTCTTGAGAAGTGGAAATCTCTTTATTTGAGATGGGGGTTGGAGGAGGGGTTAATTTAGGACATCTAAGATGATAATTGAGCCTTTAGCTTGGAACCTACCTTTTGAGTGCTTCTGCATTGAACGTTATGTTAAATTGGATTGGAACTAGTAGCTAATTTTTCAGTTGTTGCACAAATCCTAATGGGAGATTTGTACTAGTAATTTCAGGAACTTTCTGACTTCAATTTATCTGTATCATTTAGGAGGAGCCTTTTGTTGGATGCCCTTGACTTTCTGGTTTCATATGAATTCCATAGTACTGCGGGAGAGCCTTAACTTGAATGTTATTCACTTTCTACTTCTCAGAATCAGTAATAGTGCAATTGACTGGTTATATTTCCTTCGCAGAGGATCTTAATAATCAAGCGTCTATAGCTTTTGGGAGAACAACTCGAACAAGTGCCTTTCACATTCTGTGTGTCTTAACTCAGATTATTCAATAAGCCAGCCGTATTTACTAAACTGCCAAAATGTCAATCTCTGTACATGGTCAACATATGCAGCACACGAACACTACGCCATTAATCCTAACATGTACAACTATGGACTTGTTATGAGGTTCCTGTATTAGTTACATCCCAGAATGAACATTCAGAATTGATGATCAATGGTCGCAAATATTTAACATTTTTGCTGAGTCAAGCTAGTGAAAGCTCATGGTCAGTTCCTTAGTTTCTAGATACCTTTGGTGCTTGAAGCCTCAACCTTCTAGTGGATCCTATTGTTGAGGTGAGCCGCCGCATTATTTGTGGAGGCTGCCGTTTCAGCTCAATCTATGTGTATTATTTCTTTCGGGTTTGCATGCCCGTCACTTAAACTTCTATTACTCTGTTAGATGCTCCACGGTCTTAGTATGGAATCTGGGTTAGAGACTTATTATTTGAGTGTTCTTTAGATTTATAAATAAATTATGATTCTAGTCGAATAATTATTTCCTATTTAGTAATATTTAATGCATTTGGACTTGTACGTGTTTCTCTCAGCGCTTATATAGAAGGTTAAGAGTACATGAATTGGTTCGCCTGGCGAGTGGTGTTAGCTGGGTGCCAGTCACGTCTTGGGGTTAGTTTGGGATGTGACATTGACTTCCTATATTATTTTTCTTGAGGAGGAAACAATCAATTATATTAATGACATACCAAGTCCAAGATAATGCTAGGATGATAAAGAAGATATGAGTCCTTTCCCGAGCCGAGGGTCTCTCCGAATTAGCCTCTCTACCTGCACAAGGTAGGGGTAAGGTTTGCGTACTCACTACCCTCCCCGAACCTCACTTGTGGGAATATACTGGGTATGTCGCTGTGGTTGTTGATAAAGAAGATATACCAATGTCATCCCCTGTCTATTCTTGTAAAGATCATAGGAATTGTATCTATGTATGTGTTTCATATTCTAGATATTCTTGTAGCTAATTGACTTTCTATGTCATTTGGTTATTCTATGATTGAGCTTAAAGTTAAATAAAATGTATGGACCAGCTTTTCTGCATATTTTCCCATTAGATTTCGACATATTTATATGATGGCTAACATTAAGCTTATCCAGAAAATCAAAAAAGAAAAAAACAAGGTGAGCATTCTGTTGACCTTCTCGATCTGTGAACTGATTTAAGAATTTTACACGGGTTTGGGAAACAGAGAAATAATCAGATTTTTTTGAAAAATAAAAAATAAAAAATAAATCTGATTATTTCTCTGTTTACCAGATTCCCACTGAATTCTTGATTGTTACTTATGTCTTGGCCTTTAATGACTTATTTCCTCTTCTACAAAGGTGGCATAATTGAGACATTAGAATGATAGTTTGGACTAGTTTTGTTCATCCAGATCCTTAACTGGTTTGTGTATATGCTCTCTCACTTTGCTCAATAACTTTTCTTATATCGCAGTGTGTTTAAATTCTTGCCACACTTTGACATCGTATTTTAATGAAGTAGTTTGACACCATTAATTATAATATTATGTTCTTTATCTAATATGGATGGAGACTTGTTAATTCTCAAGATGCTGCGAGAATGTGTAAATAAAATTTACAAGAGCTAGAGATTATACTTGTCATGCTTTTTAATTTCTGGGATAGGACAAGAATTGATGGATGAGGAAGGATACAAATGAGGCAGACATCTCCCAACAGTAATAAGTTTTTATGTTACACTATATCCTGTCAGACAGTTTATTGGACTATATAATTCCGTCTATCCATGGTGTAAACACTGATAGTAACTGCATACCTTATAGCATGCTTTTCTGTAATTCCTTTGCACCAATCATCTTGTTACTTTTATAATCCATTTTGGTAAAGCAAGTGTTTGCTAATAGATACTGTGGCGTGGTATCAATCCCTTTCTATCAAAATAACTTTTTTGTTTAGTACCTAGGAGTGTCGCCTAGCGGTTAATGAAGTGATCAAAACTAATGGTGACAAAAGACACTATGGTGATTTCTTCACATCTGCATGAGTCTTGGTGGCCAAGATCACCCGCTTGTACGGATGGGAGGTAGTAGTTACCTGGTGAAATAATCAAGATACGCAAAAGCTGGCCCTGACACCATTTTTATAATTATTTTTGTTTTGATTTCTCTAGAAGTTGGTTATGTTTGAGTTCAAGATGCAATATGGGCGTTTTTTTATGATAACTGTCTGCATCATATGCTTGTTTAGGGAACAATGTTCACAATTGTCATGTTTGAACGAGCTATTGCCGACCACCCCCTTTTGTTATGAGAAAATTGAGGCTTGCATACCAACTTGTATTTGCTATTCTACAGGTGTGAATGTATCCTTCAGTCTGGCTATAATTGTTCAGTACGGATCGAGAAGAACAAAAGAAAGGGACGAAATAGACGCAAGAAACCTGGTATTCCCCCGAAGAACTATGTTGTCTACGACTGCCATTTCTGTTCACATCGTAATCTAAAGAGAGGAACCCCGGGTGGCTACATGAAAGACCTATATCCTGCCAAAACAACAACTTCAAGAGTAGACCCTACTAAATCAGCAACCCGAAAGTCTGAACAGTTGGATACAGTAGTGTCTAGTATCGATAAGGCAAGAGTTGACCCTACTGAATCAGCAACGCAAAAATCTGAACAGTTGGATACGTTAGAGGCTAATATCGATGAGACAAGAGTTGACCTTACTGAATCAGCAACCCAAAAGTCTGAACAGTTTGTTACTTCAGTGGCTAGTACAAATAGAGATAATAATGCAGATGTAACGGTTTCATCTGAAATAGTTGGAGATGATCCTACCGCTAGTCCTGCAACTCCGTTGTCGACAGTGACAGTTACTTCTTTGTTGGATTCTAAGAGGAAGAAAAGAAACAGAACAGGGTTCAAGAAGAAAGTTGAACCTCAGGTTGGTTCGTCCGCGACAGATGCTGAGAAAACTGTCTCAATATCCAGTAAGCGAAAGAGGAAGTCTTGGACTAGTTTGAAGGAAATTGCTGAAAGTGAGGGTAGCAATAGCAGAAAGTTCTCCAACATATCCGTTCCATTTGTTCTTTGATTGTAATAACTATATTACTGTTTCTTGAGAACACTTTTTGTGTTGATATATTAAAGCTTCAACTCTTCTTTTAAGTTTTAAGTAACCCAATATATATTTTTTAATTGACATGCATAAATTTCCATTTCCTTTTTTTACGAAGCTGAGTACTTTTCTGCTATTTCTTACTATAATTTTAAACATACTAAAAATTTTAGGGACTTGAAGCTAATGCCTCATTAATGGAAGGCCCCCGAACAATAAACCATTCAGGCCCTTCAGATTTGAAACAATGTGGGCTAGTCACCTTTCTTTCCCCAATATCATCAATCAAGCCTTCAAGGACCAACCTAATCTGCTTCATTCCATTGATGAGTTAAAAAAACTGGCAACCAAATGGAACAAGGAGGTCTTTGGCAACATTTCCCACCAAAAGAACAGACTCCTTGCCAAAATCAATGGCATCCAAAGGTCAAATAGCTATCAATTCATTAGCTTCCTGCAAAACCTTTAAGTCTGAGCTAAAAAATAAGCTGAACCTCATCCTCAAAAATGAGGAAGACTTCTGGAAGATGAAATCTAGGATCAACTGGCTCAATGAGGGGGATGCCAACACAAAGTTCTTCCACACTTCTACCCTAAACAGAAGGAGAAGAAACAAGATCCTCTCCCTTAAAGAGGACAATGGCAACTGAAACACTGGTCAACAGGAAATTCAGTCCACCATTGTTGAGTTCTTCACTAAGCTCTACACTACATCCCACACTCAAGTTCCTTGGGCAACCACCAGTCACTCCACCATGGAACCTACACTACTCCGAAGCCACAAAGCCTTCATGGACATGCCCCTCCAGTTGTCTAAAATAAAGAAGGTTGTCTTCTCCAATAAACCATTCAAGTCACCTGGCCCTGATGGCCTCCATCCCTTCTTCTACCAAAAATACTGGGACATAGTGGGGGAGTCTATCTCAAAATTCTGCATGAAATGCTTCAACACTTCTTCCATGGACAACACCATGAACCAAACCCTTGTGTGTCTAATCCCAAAAGTTCTCCAAGCCTTAATGCTGAAAAACTTCAGACCCATTGGTCTTTGTAACACAATTTATAAAACAGTCACCAAGATCATTGTGAATAGAATAAAACCCATCATGACTCACATCATAGGCCCAAGCCAAGCAAGCTTCTTAAGCAATAGAAGGGCCTGTGACAATGTCATTATTGTCCAGGAATACATAAACCACTTCAGGAAAATAAAAAGAAGGAAAGGTAGTATGATCCTAAAAATTGACCTGGAAAAGGCCTTTGACAGGCTGGAATGGTCCTTTATTAGGGACACTCTGGATGCCTTCAATTTCCCTAAGAAACTAACCAACCTAATCATGTCTTGTATAAGCACCTAATCCACCTCCATCCTTGTCAATGGAGGGAAAACTGAAGCCTTCAACCCTTCAAGAGGTATCAAACAGGGAGACCTAATGTCCCCATATCTCTTCATACTGTGTATGGAAAGGCTCTCTAGATCCATTGACCAAGTTGTCCTGCAGATCAAGTGGCATCCAATTAGCATAAGTAGGGCAGGGCCCAAGATATCCCATCTATTCTTTGCAGATGACATTACTCTCTTTGCTAAGGCCAACACTAGGAAATGTAGCACAATAATGTCAATCTTACAGAGCTTCAATACACAGTCAGGGCAGAAAATAAATTTATCCAAATCAAGAGTCCTGTTCTCTTCCAACACAACCCAGGACTCATCACAACATCTTACCACCCTGGTATCCATCAAACAATCCACCTCCTTTGGGAAATACCTTGGCTTCCCCATCTTCCACAAAAGATAGACAACAACAGATTTCCAGTTCATCATTGATAATATGCATCCTAAACTGGTTGGCTGGAAAACTAAATGCCTCAACATGGCTGGGAGAAGAGTCTTGGCTAAGTCAACTCTGAATAATATCCCAAGCCATGTCATGCAATACATCTCCCTCCCCATCAAAGTAACCAATCAAGTTGATAAAATACAAAGGAACTTCATCTGGGACACCACCCCGGGAAAAAGGAAACTACACTTGATCAAGTGGGATGTAGTTACTCAAATCAAACCAAAAGGGGGGTTAGGCTTACAGAAAGCTTGTCTAAAAAACAAATCTTCTCTAGCAAACCTAGCTTGGAGAGCCTACAAGAATACCAATAGCCTATGGGTCAGAGTTCTGATCTACAAACACTGCAACATATCAAGACCTACTCAAGGTCTAGGACAACTTAGAACTCAAAAGTCATCCATTTGGAAGGGTCTACTGAAGGGCTGGGAAACTTGTAGCAAAGCAGTAGTCTATAAAGGGAATATGGTAAACTTCTTTAACGATAAATGGATCCCTAACCAGCCATCTCTAAGGGAATTAATCCAAGGTCCCCAAACTCAAAATAACCTTACCATTAAGGTCAATGCCATCCACCAAATGGGCTCCTGGAATACCTCAAGCTTGTCATTCGCACTTCCACCCCACATCTTTGACCTTCTGAACTCTGTATTCATCCCAAGTGTGGCCACAAAAGAGGACAATCTAATCTAGGACCTCACTGCCAATGGCCAATTCTCAAACAACACTGCTTACTCTCTTTTAAGCAGGGAGACTCAGACCATCCCTACTGATGGGGAGGAGCTATTCAAAGGATTATGGAAGCTTCACACTCCAAACAAAATAAAAAACTTTATTTGGCTTTTAACTCACAAAAGACTGCCAACCAGAAGCTTTCTGCACTCAATTGGGCTGGAGTGCCCACAACAGTGTCACTTTTGTGGATTTGAAAAAGAGGACATTAACCATATCTTCTCCTAGTGCCCAAATGTTTTTCAATTTTGGCATACAATCCAATCAAAAGCATCAACCCCCACTCCTTCAAACCTAAGCCTCAATGGTCTGCCTTGGATCTTAGTTGTGAATAAAATCAAAGACATTAAGTACAATGCTTTCCTTAATTGGGGTAGCCTCATGCCATACTGTCTATGGCACATCTGGCTAACCAGGAACAACAGTGTCTTTAACAATAAAAAGGACCCTATTAATGCAAACAACACAATTGCAAAGGCAACTGAATTCTACGTGATGAATAACAACAAGCAAGCAAAATACAAGCACCAAGTTATGCTAAAATGGACTCCTCCACTGAGGGGCTTCTATAAACTAAACACAGATAGTGCAGCAAAAAGGAATCCTGTAATAGGGGGAATATAGGGAGTCTTCAGAAGCCACAATAGGGACTGGATTTTAGGTTACATGGAAAATCTTCCCCACACAACAAACATAGGGGCAAAAATCAGAGCAATCAACAAAGGCCTACAATTGGCGGAGCAGCATAACCTACTGCCACTGGAAATAGATATTGACTCCTCCGAAACAATCAATATGCTGATTTATGGCAATCTAATATTTGACCCTTTAATTTGCGAATGCTGGTCGTTGATCCAAAGATTGGGCAGAGTGGAGGTGAGACACACCTACATGGAGCAAAACAGGGTAGCTGACGCACTCGCAAATGAAGCAGCAAGGGAGAATTTTTTGTGTAAATCAGTAACTCTAGCAGTTCCTCTGGTGTTTGCCACTGATGTATTTTGGGCAGACATCCTAGGAACTGAACTACCTAGATCATTTTTGGGTTGTAACTTAAGTACTATTATGCAAAACTATGCATCAATTGGGGCCCTAAAATACCCAGTAACTGCCAAAGCAGTGTAACG
>MU780551.1:23015-34677 GCA_026770625.1 Nicotiana glauca | reverse complement strand
CTAAGTGGGAGAGTCCCACTGCTTATGATTTGGGTTGCATGGTTAGCTACTTGCAAAGTTTTTGGTTAATAGCATACTGAGGGGTTATCTCAGCTACGAAAAAAAATCATAAGTAGTAATTTGAGTAGAGGAATTAATAAAGATGTGCTATGATTGGCCTTATGGGCTCATGTTCGAACTTGGGAAAGAATTTGAAATTTATGCCTTGTATAGGGGCAGGTTTCAGAGGAAGTAAATTTGCCGGGTGCTACGTCGAGAGGGTATTCGTGCGTTATAAGATTGATGGGGTTGATTAAATTCGGGACCAAGTTAGAGTGGGTGGCTCTCAGTAACGGTCCTAGTGAATTCAAGAGGTAAAGTGTGGTGACTAATGATGTCGAGCTTATAGGTACAACTAAGAATCAAGCTTTATAGCAGCTTATGAGAAGGTGCCCAGAATGTTCTATGATGTGTTACCTTGTGGTGTAGCATTTGGGAAATGTGAAATAATTCGTGAGATTTAAGACAGCATGGTCTCGCAATTAAAGGTCACTCGGGGCGAGTGTAGAGGGAGTATGTTATGCGTTGAAGAGAATTAGTATTAATCCCGAAGCAATCAAGGATAAATTGGAGGGAAAGGGATTGATTATCCATAGTTGAATTTGGCATGTTGGGGCCAATGATCAGTTCGGTCCGCGAGATCAAGTTATGTGTATGATTTGTAGGGGTATGTGTGAGGCCTGTCGGCCGCCGTGATTGATGATTTATCAGGGGCATTCCTCTATTATGGCTTGTTAAGTGAAAGCGGATTTCGGAAGGGCTATGGTGGCTTGGACCACTACTTGCAGATTTGCATATTCCACGGTTATGGGAATTTACCTGTGTGTTGCTATGATTCTCCTGAAGTGAGTTAAGTGCAAGGTTCTTATATGATGAAATGTGAAAATATTAATGAATTCGGAGTTATGATGAAAATTGTATTCTATCGTATGTTGTCACGTTGGGTGCAGTGAGTAGTATGGAAATACGAAGTAAGGATCAAGGTTGCAGTTCAGTGTTGACAAGGATGTCACGGGCTCGGATGAGCAAGGAAAGGGTTGAATGATTAGAGTAAATTGATACTGTCCTCAGCGTCATCTGAGATCGATGGGTTGAGGAAGAGGTTTTGCATCTTGGTTAAGGATTCTGGATCGCTTTTCAGCGTTAGTGCATCCGATGGTTTAGATGTGCGGACCCGTTATTTATTTCAGAAGATTGTGGGACCGTGTCCCACGGAAAAATTGTATAAGTGTGACATGTAGTCACTTGATTGACTAAAGATTTAGACCGAGTATGGGGTTGTGGTAATAACATTAATTTGAGAATTTAGGCCTAGAGGGCACTTTGTCTAATGGGTTATGAACCGAGGAGGTTGCTCCGGTTACGATGGTTGTTCTCATGTGATATGAGGAAAAGTGGGTTACTATGGACCATTGAAAGGTTATTAGCTAAGTTGGTACAATCAGAAATCGGCTTGAGATCAGTAGATTGATTTATATGTGAACAGGGCTTTATATCAGGCCAGTCGTGTTCGTTTCAGTGAGCGTTCCCTATGGAGAAATAGTCGGGGTGTTATTTTGTCATCAGCTATTCCAGGTAATGATGTATTGCGCTGTATGAGTTGTGAGACGGCTTGGTAAATTCTTATGTGTTAAGGTTCCACGTGGCGATGACGTTATGTGAGCAGGATGGCTCTTGAGATTTAGATCTTGTATCGCACCTCAGTTGTGCTTGAGTTTTGTAGCCTATAGCGCTATGTGTTTTTCTCAGAGATGGTATCATGCACTTAGCGTGCTTACGATCGAAATTCGATAATTTATTGTAATGAGCAGATTTAGCTCAAAGTGCAATCTCCTTATGTGAGATCTATGTGTGGATAGGGTTGCACGTCGCCATGGGTATGTTATTTGGATCGGGTTGCATGCCGCAACAGTGTGATGTCAAGTCTAGTTTTCTATATGCTATTTCCTTGTGTGTTTCGTTTCCTATCTTTTGAGTAAAGTCCGTATTAGTGCGGGGGATTGGTAATTCCTTCCGGAGTCTGATTTCCTGTTTGTGTTGTGTTCGGATTGGTGGCCTATTGGCGCGTGGTAGCATCATCTCATATTTTAACAATTTCTGGGGTAGCTTACTGCCTGAGCAGTTGTATTGGATGAGACGAGATCCCTCGATCTAGGATTCTGTGCAATCCAGCTATATGAGGTATGTTATGGAGATAAGACCATTATTGGGTTCAGAATGAGGTGAAGGCCTTGTCAGGAGGGTAGGCCTAATGTTTTATTGACTCGGCGGTTGATTATGAATATTGGTACATCTCTTCCGTCATGACGGTATTGTAAAGGTTAGAATGATACCTGTATAGGTCATGGGATGCAATAAGAGCGTCAGATTAGTAGGATTTTACTAAGTGGATCAGAAAAAGGTTATTGTGGCCCTACGAGTGGGAAATGCAAAGTGTGAAGTCAACAAAGTTATGCAATTGTGTTTGAGTACAGCGTGTAGTGATTGAAATGGTGATTGTATATTGGAAACAGGTCTAGCATAGGATTCCGGATGTTGGAATCGGGCTCTAAGGCTTAACTGCTTGAATAAAAGGGAATATCTTCAGAATTTATCGAGCCAATGTGCTCAGCTAAGTTGTAGTAGCATGAGAAGGTGCATGAGGTGCTAAACAGCAATTTCAGACCACTCCAGTACAGTTCTCAGCACGTTCGAGGACTAACGTATGTTTAAGTGGGAGAGAATGTAATGACCCGACTGGTCGTTTTGAGTCACAGCGCTCCGTTCAGCAGTCGGAGGCAATGAACAGCTTTATTTCAGGTATTATGACTTGTACGCGTGGTCAGAATTGAATTTCGAGAAGTTCAGAGTTGATTTGAAAAGAGAATTCTTATTTCAGAAGCTCAAAGTTGAAAGACTGAACTAGGATTGGAGTTTTGAGTAAACGACCTCGGAATCAGGATCCGGAGGTTTCGGAAGGTTTGTGTGATGATTTCAAACTTGGGCGTATGCCCGGTTCGGGTTTTGGATAACCCAGGAGCGTTTTGGCGCCTATTGTTGAAGTTAGCATTTTAGAAGGAATTTTATAAGTTTGGTTTGAAGTGAATTTCGGTGTTATCAATGTCCGTTTGGAATTCCGATACTGGGAGTAGCTCCGTATGGTGATTCTGGAGTTGGGAGCGTGATCGGAAGTGAATTCGGAGGTCCGTAGGTCCTTTTAGAGCAATTTCTCTAAAGTTAGAATTTGAAGGTTTTTGAGAAGTTTGACCGGAGGTTGACTTTTTGATATCGGGGTCGGAATCCAATTCTGAAAGTTGGGTAGGTCCGTAATGTCAAATATGACTTGTGTGCAAAATTTGAGGTCAATCGGACGTGATTTGATAGGTCTAAACATCGGAAATTGAAGTTGGAAAGTTCAAAGTTCATAAAGCTTGAATCGGGGTGTAATTCATGGTTTTAGCGTTGTTTGACGTGATTTGAGGCTTTGGAAAGTCCGTAATGTGTTATGGGATTGGTTGGTATGATTGGTTGGGGTCCCGAGGGCCTCGGGTGGATTCCGGATGGTTAACGGATCGAAAAATGGAATTTTTGAAGAGCAAAGGCTGTTGGTTGCTGGTATTTCCGCTTCTGTGGAAGAGGGACCGCATAAGCGGCCCCGCAGAAGCGGTTGAGGGAACCGCAGAAGTGGTTTTTGGTTTGAGATGCAGGATCCGCAGATGCGGTTTGTTTTCCGAGCCACAGAAGCAGAAAGGCTGGGCATGAGGGGGAGCCGCAGAAGCGGAAGCGCAGAAGCGAGCCAAGGGTCGCAGGTGCGAAAAAGTCTTGAGGCAGTGAATTGTTTTAAAAATCGGATTTTGGCCATTTCTCTCATAATTTTCATGGCTTGGGCAATTTTTGGGGAGCTTCAAGAGAGGGTTTTCATCATCAATGATAAGGTATGTTATCCCCACCTATTGTGAGTTAAAAACATCAACAATGTATGGATTTAGGCATGAAATCTTGTAGAAATATTTGGGGTTTTGGTAGAAAGAACTAGAAATTTAATTCTTGGAATTTAGCCACAATTTTGAGTATGGAATTAAGAGAAAATTATATATTTGAGTTCCTAAGGTCATGGGTAAACTTTATCTTCAAAAAGTTTTTGATTCCGGGCACGTGGGCCCGGGGGCGTTTTGGTCAACTTTCCAATCGGGGTTAGGGATTTCTATAAATTAGTTTGTAATGAATATTTGAGCATATATTAATAGATTTGCATAACCATTGGATAGTACTGGAGCGTGGTGCATCAATTGGAGCCTTCAGAAGAATGTAGAATGCCGGTTGTGGATCTTCGGAGCGAGGTGAGTCCCCTTCTAATCTTGTGAGGGGGAATTTACCCCATATGTGAAACAATTGATTATGTGTTCCTATTTGTGGGGGCTACGTATGCACGAGGTGACAAGAGTCCGTGCGTAGCTACTATTATGCTATTGTCTGGGTAGTTAGGACCCATCAGCATGTTATACTTGGATTAATTATGAACCCAACGATGACTTGGATTGTTTAAATCACCTTTGATTAGTAAACGAATTTAAAAGAGAATTTAAACAGCATTTCTAAATTGTTAAACAGAGAATTGGTTTTATTTGGATAATTATTCCCCGATAAGATTCTAATTGGCTATCTGAGCATGTATCTTATATGTACCTGCGTCGCATGGATGATTCGCGAGCGGGGTAATAGATCACATTAAAGTAATAAATGGATTTCTAAAAGGACTTAAGCTTCGTTTTCTCAAATTATTAAAGAGAATTGGCCTTTCTTGGATAATTTCCCCATGATTGACTTCTTGATTGATTGTCTGTCTGTGTGTGTTTATTTTGGAACGGGCCGAACGCCTCAGCAGATTAATAGATGCATCTATAGGCGCATCATCGACCCTCGGCAAGTGCACATTTATTTCTGTTGGATCGGGCCTTCGCCTTGGTATGATTTGCGCGTGCTTGTATTGCTGTCTGGACTTATTTAAGTTGTTACATGCTATACTATGGCTCGAGATCATTTTGTTAATAATGAAAAGAAATCTTGAAATTTCCTATGAAGGAATTATGTGTTTACTTGTTTCCTCTATCTGGATTAACATCATGTCTAAAAATATGAATCCACTATTTAATATGTATATTAAGGATAAATAACCATTGGACTATTAGAGAGTGTCAGAGTTGACCATCTCGTCTCTACCCCTTCGGGATTAGGCAGGACACTCACTGAGTACACATTGATTACGTACTCATACTACACTGCTGTGCATTTTTGTTGCATAGGTATATATACCTCTAGCAGCCTATTGGGCGTAGAAGCATGGATGGCACTGGGACTAGGTGAGCTGCATCATTTGAGGCGACCGCAACTAGAGTAGTTCCTTCCAATGTACTGTATTTACTTTCCGTCCACTGTATTCCAAGCAGATGTTGTATTTTATTTCTCTTATCAGTAGTCGCTCATGTACTTGTGACACCAGGTTTCTGGGATGGTTTACATCGTATTTGTACTAATTGTTATTATTTAAATTTGAATTCTAGTAGTTAACTTTTATTTATAAAAATGGAAGGAAAAAACCTTAGATTTTCAAAAGTATTAAAAGAGGAATTAATTGATAAGTTAGTTGGCTGGCCTGACAGAGGTGTCCGGCGCCACCACGACCCTTAGTGGATTTTGGGTCGTGACATAATTCCTTATTCAGAATTTCTGGTTCACAGACTCCAATGGGGAAGTCAAAAAATTTCTTCGATTTGGGATTTAAGTTACATCGGTTACTTGGGACATCAAAAGCCAATACTATCCCAAGTGGCGGCGACTCTAAAAATAAATAAATAATCCCATTTCAAATAATGTCACTTTAAATGGAAGAACTCCCTTATACATTTACCCTTCGGGGTAGGTGTGTAAAAAAGTAGGTGTGACAAATAACAACATGTTACGGCGTGCAGCCCAATCCCATAATATCCTCACAACACAAGTCATCAGCCTTACTCGGTCAGAAACCTCTCAAGCCTCTTGGGCTATCAGTAAAACAGGGTGCTCAGCCTAAAACATCATTTTATGCATCAAAACGAAGTAATAAAGACTGAATTATGAAATCATTAAACACAGTATGACTGAGAATAGATCTTAAATCAAAACAGTGAGAGAATAATTAGAAAAATTCCCTAAGGGTCCAAACAGCTCTAGCACAAGGCCCAAATATGGCATTCAGCCCAATTTATAGGAAATTCTTTCTAAACACATAGGTATCATATAATTTAAATCAAATGAGCAACTTTATAATTACTACAGGATGGACCAAGTCACAATCTCAATGGTGCATGCCCACACGCCTGTCACCTAGCATGTGTATTAGTAAAACAATATGAAATCCGGGATTTCATACCCTCAAGACTAGATTTACAATCATTACTTACCTCAAACCAGACAAATCCCTACTCCGCGATGCTCTTGCCTCTCGACTCGGCCTCCAATCGCTTTGAATATATTGACAACCTGTCACGACCCAAAATCCCTCTGAAGGAGTCATGATGGCACCTAGTCTCTAAACTAGGTAAGCCTAACATTAACTGAATATTTTCTAACTTTAATTTAAATAACTCTTAACAAATTACAATTCTCAAAACCGGTGGTACCAGTCATAAGCCTTTCTAAGAGTAGTTATACAAAATAAATACATCAGTGTCCCGAAACAAAAGAAACAAATGGAAATAAGTACAAGTGAAGGTGACTCTGAGGCCTGCGAACACTGCAGAAGGTTTGCCTTGAGTCTCCACTGCAACGACCCGCACAGCTACTATCGATCAAATACCCAGGTCTGTCTGTACACAAAAATATACAGAAGTGCAGTATGAGCACACCATAGTGGTGCCCAGTAAGTATCAAGATTAACCTTGGTGGGGTAGTGACGAGGAACAATCCAAACACCTATTGGTCGAATAAATTAAATATGATACGATAATAAACTATCAACCTAAAGATGACAAAATAATATCAACAACAGGGAAAGAACAAACTACAATCAGTAGAAACAATAAAGGGAAACACGGATGGAAATTGACACCAATATAACTGGAACACATACAAGTAAAAATGTGCTCAATTAAGGAAAGGCGATGTCAGCTCAATAAATCATATCATTTCTAATGCACAATTCCAGTCATCTCAAACTCGATGTCTCATATCATAACCTCAATTACCAAACCTTTAGCACACCCGGCACCTTGTGCCCACATATTTCTATCTCACTGCACAACAACATTCTCAAGTTACTCAGTACATAGGCTCCATAACCAATTGAATTAAGATGTTCAAGGAGCCTCATTTACATAACATAAAGTAGAGTATAGCTTCTAAACCAATTAGGAACTCAACAAGAAAAGATGAAGTTATTTTTAGAAATCATTTGAATAAGGGAAGTACCATTTTAAATTAAAATACAACACTTAATGAATTATTAACTTTAACATGGGATTTAATAATTTAACAAAGTAGAAATTCCATTTCTAGTAAAGTACAACCTCAGACGGTTCAAGGGAATTTAATTGAGTAAGTAATTGAATTAAAAATGAAACAATTATTGAAACTTGAAGTATTAAAATATATATAAATACGGCGAAGTAATGAAAATACTATGAGGTTCCATCACAAAGGATCACAACAGTAAATGAATCTGAACAGTTAAAACAACCGAATTGATGACAATGAATAAACATAAGGAAACAGAAAGTGCACGGAATCACCCTTCGTATTTTATCACTCTTCCTTACCATATGCATAAATAGAGATGTGCACGGCATCACCCTTCGTGCTTTAATTCTCTCATAACATGGTATGGCATCAGCCTTCGTGCATTAACTCTCATAATCATGGCACGGCATCACCCTTCGTGCATTAACTCTCATAATCATGGCACAGAATAACACTTCTTGCATTAACTCTCACAATCATGGAAACAAGAGAATCACGAAAAAACCAAGAAGCACAATAACCTTAACAAAATAACAAGACATAATAAGCATGTGATAACTACACTGGTGACCACAACAATTTGAACACCTAGCATATATGTGCAGGGTCATAGAGGAATTCACAATTAAGGGATAACAAAAAAATAAGGGGAACAATCACTTCAATTAAGGCAAATAAGGGCCATGTAACAAGAGTTAGGGGGAAAAGCTAACAATCATATAGAGGCAAAGAAAACAATTAGGAAGCCCAAGCATAACTGAAAAACTTCTCACTTAATGAACACAAGGACCTAAGAACCCTAAAGGCAAATTTCCCAAAAATAAGTCCGAGCACACACTCGTCACCTTGAATGCACGAACTACAATTAGCATAGAAGACTCAAATCCTAAGGAGAATTCCTCCACACAAGGCTAGGCAAGACACTTACCTCAATCCGGTCAATTCAATACTCAATTTAGCCTTTCCTTTACCAATTCATCAACGCTCAGCTCAATCTAGCCAAAAATGACTTGAATACATCAAACAATGCAAGAGAAAATGATTTCAATTAACAAAATTATGATTCTTATACAATTTGCAAAAAGTCAACAAAAGTCAACTCTCCGGGCCTGTATCTCGAAACCCGATAAAATTTACAAAAACCGAACACCCATTACGCTATGAGTTCACTCATACAAAAATAATCTAATCCCGATACCATTTGTTCAATCAAATCATCATTTTACATTTTTGAAAAACTTCCCAAATTTCCCCAAATTTTCCTTTAGATTCTCATGAATTTGATGTTAAATCTAAGATATGATAATAAAATATAGTTGGAAATAGATCAGAGACACTTATCCAATGATTTGGTATGAAAATATTCCTTCAAAATTGCCTACTCTCGGAGTTAGGGTTCAAAAATATGAAAATGGGCAAAAACTCAGAATACCCAGCATTTAGCAGGCTGCCGATGTCGCATTTGCAACACCAGGTTCGCAAATGCGAATATAGCTTCGCAAATGTGAAGCCTGGAATTATCCTGCTAAGGTTGCATTTGAGACAAAATCCTCACAATTGCGATGAAGGACCTTCGCAAATGCGGCGGAGTTCTTCGCAAATGCGAACTCTGCCTAGCAGCTCGGACCTCGCAAATGTGATGGCTGCTTTGCATTTGCGGATGCCACATTTGCGACCAATACATCACAAATGCAATGATACCAGTACCAGCTATCAAAGACTATGCAAAAATCATTACAAAACCAATCCAGAACTCATCCGAGCCTTCGGGGCTCCAAACCAAATATACATGCAAGAGTAAAAACACCTCAGCAGCTCGCTCGCGCATTCAAATCATCAAGATAACTTCTAAAACCCCGAATTGGATGCCAAAATGCATGAAAAATCACCATGAACTTCAAGAACTTCTAGAATTGCAACCAAGCGTCCGAACCATATCAAATCAACTCCAAACGACGCCAAATTTTACAGACGAGTCGAAAATGACATAACGGAGCTATTCCAACTTTTGGAATCGCATTTCAACCTTGATAAGACAAAATTCAACTATTGGTCAAACCTCTCCATTTTTCAAACTTCAAATTTTCCAACTTTCGCCGAAATGCCTCAAATTACCCAACAGGCCTCCAAATCCAAATCCGAACGCACGCCTAAGTCCAATATCATCATACGAAGCTACTAAGATCATTCAAAACTCATTCCGAATTCGTTTACTCAAAAGTCAAATTTCGGTCAAACTTCACCGCTTAAGCTTCCAAAACTAGATTCCTTCTTCCAATTCGACTCCGATACATCCAGAAATAGATTCCAACCATGAATGCAAGTCGATATACATACTATGAAGCTACTCGTGACCTCAGACTGCTGAACCAGATACAATTGCTCAAAACGACCAGCCAGGTCGTTACACAACCATAACAATACCATCAATATACGCTAATGGAATGAATTCCATAATAAAAACTATCAAATTAGGCACAAATACTGAAATCCACTCAATCGGCCCTTGGGCCCACGTCTCAAAATCTGACAAAATTACAAAACTTGAAAATCCATTCAGTCACGAGTTCATACATACGAAATTTATCAAAATTCGACCTCATTTGGTCACTCAAATCCTCAAAATCCACTCTCCAATTTCAAGCCCTAAATTCCCAAATTTCTAGCTCAACTTCTCAATTAGATGATGAATAAAATCATAGATTCATGAAATTTAAACCATAATAGGTTAGAATCATTTACCCTAACATTGCTTATTCAGATCCCTTGAAAAATTGCCTCTCCCCCGAGTTCCTCAAGCCCAAAATCGAAAAATGAAGAACAAACCTCGAGCTGGGGTTTTTCTGTCCAGAAAAATCGCACCTGTGATCAAATCCCCGCCTCTGCGGCACCGCACCTGCGAAATGTCCCTCGCAGGTGGCGAACTCACTTATTTCACCATATCTTCATTTGCGACCCCTAAATCGCACCTGCGACCTCGTAGATGCGGCCATTCTTTCGCATATGCGGTCCAACCCTGGCCTTCCATTTTCGCATATGCGGTCCTCCTAGCGCACCTACGGCCTCGCACCTACGTTTCCCACTCCGCAGGTGCGGAAACATCAGAAGCAACAGCTTCAGCTACATTATTCCTCATCCAAACTCTCTGTTAACCATCCGAAATCATCCTGAGGCCCCTAGGACCTCAACCAATAATACCATCAAGTCATATATCAACATACGAACATAGTCGAATCTTCGAAACACTCAAAAAAACATTAAAAATACTAAATCACCCTCGGATTCAAGCTTAAGAACTTTTAAATTTCCATATTCCACAAACGGTGTCGAAATCTACCAAACCTCGTCCGAATGACCTGAAATTTTGTACACACATCACAATTGACACTATGGACCTATTCCAACTTCCGAAATTTCATTCCGACCCCAATATCAAAATTTCCACTACCGACCGGTGTCACACCTCCTTTTTTAATACAACTTTACCCATGAGGGCGTAGAGGAGTTTTTCCAATTTAAGGACAGTCGGAACGGGATTAGTTATTTAATTTTTCAGAGTCGCCACTTGAGAATATAATGGTGTCCCAAGTCACCGATTTAATCCCGAACCGAGGAAAGTTTGACTCTGTTACAGTCTGCGAACTAGAAATCCGGATAAGGAATTCTGTTAACCCGGAAGANGGATTTGGGTCACATAAATGTGCACCCGTATTTGAGAAAGTAATATTATTATTATTCGCGCTTAAAGCATCTACGTCTATGTTAACTTTGAGAAAGACTGTGGAATTATCTAAACAGTCCTTCCAATTTCTAACATTTTATAAGTCATTATTGAGGGCCCCGTAGTACTTTATTTTCGTTTAGCGAGGCTCGTTTCATTGTTATTAATGTCAAGCTAAAGTATCTAAGTTCTCTTTTTTGTGCTATTTCTAAAGGTCAATTAATTCATAAAATACAAATTCGAGTCTTAGATTCAAGTCCGTATTTGAACAAAAAGGATAAAACCGTTTAGCTCAAGCCGCTACTTAATTCCAAAAAAAATTCGATTTTATACTTATGGTTTAATTGCCTTATTCCTATTGTTATTCCAGCATAGCTACTTTATAGTACTTTGGGCCCTAGAATGTTAGCCCGGCAAAATAACATAATC